>SNQJ01S0160609.1:21125-43272 GCA_010110895.2 Picea sitchensis
AAAAAACACAAAACATAAAAAACAAAGCATTAAAAAAAAAAAAAAAACATAACACATAAAAAAAAAACATATAATAAAGAAAAATATTAAAAAAACAAAACTTAAAAACTAACATATCCTAAGTTCTACCCCACCCAAAAGCCCCCGCACATTTTCATACATCCACGTACCCTGCGTTTATATCAAACAAAATCAATGGGCATAAAAAATTCCAGACCCCCCCTCACCATCCGGAACTTAACAAGAGGGGGGTTCCGGAATGAGGTAGTTTCCAATACCACCCCCATCCACATGTCGCCTCCCTATTACAGCGGAATCCCCCCCCCAAAAAAAGCGCTTACCACCTCAAGGGGGTCCGGAATACCACCAATCACAAAAAAAAAAACGCTTTTTCAATTTTTTGCCTATTTTCGCCTGTTCAGCATGTCTTCGTCCGAGGATTGTTTTGGGAAAATGAAAACGAATTTTGAAAAAACGAGAGAGTTTTTTCTCCGTAATGGGATGAAGAACAAAAACCTCTCTCATTTTTTTCACAGGTGCCACGAGCAGGGAGAATCGAAGCCGTCTTCGAGGACCTTTTTTCGGATTTTCGGTTTTTCTGTTACAGTGCCGATCTTGCAGGAGTTGTTACGGCCAGATGAAGGCGAATTTGGAAAAACGGAATGATTTTTTTGTCCATAACATGCCCATATACAATAAACTCCTTCAATTTTTTCCCAGGTGTCAGAGTTGAAGAGAAAACGATGTCTGTTCAGACCCCATTTTCGCAGAAATTAGGCCCATCTTTCATGGCAGGCAGTTCCAGATTTGGTGGGATTTGTGGCTATTTTTGGCCGAGGCGGTTAAAAACAACTCTGGAAACTTGTTGGGGGATATCCCCTATTTATTCAGAGATGGTTTTTAATGTAAAGGTTGTTGATCTCACGCCTAGGAAGGCGATTCTCTGTAACATTTTTCTAATTCACCGGGAATACAAAGGGACTTTTTCACAGGATTCCTGTATGTCGATGATTGGTGAAGTTTTTCTTGCTTTGTCGAATGTGATTCTAATCAGTTTTCATGATGTTTTTCTCTTTCTAATTTTCAAAAGGAGATTTAACACAGAATTTATCCTTGATACTCTGTGCAGTGCTTTTGAGAATCTTAATGTTTTCCTCTGATACTACAATGAAGAAATTCTTGAATGCTTTTCTGTTGTAGTTGATTATCTCGTCTGTTCCTCTTTTACATCACTTTATTTTTAAAGGATCCAACATCTGCATTACCTTTCCCTGTGGAGATACCTTATAGACCTGTGTTCAATTTCAAACATGTCACAGACCCCATAGCCCAATGGTCTTCTTTTGTTGTCTCAACCAAAAAACCTCAAGAACATAACCCTATTCTGCATAGCTAGCATAATATCCTCTTCCAACAAAGTTATATTAGATAGAGAGATCCCTCTCTGAGTCTTAGAGGGCTAGATCCTAGACTCGAAGTGGTTTTGATGTTGCCTCTGGGACTGCCTCCGCAGCCTTGGGCAAATTACGGAGCGCTAACAGTTTCTACCATGTTTGACATCAAAGCATATATTCACATGGCTAGATTCGTACCACATCAGGATTGGGACGAAAACCCTAGGTTGAGCATTCAATCTATTACCTTATTTTCCCCGGCTGCGAAGGAGATCATTTGAGCATGTTGATATATAGACTGTCACATAGATCCACATTGTATTGGTATGTGGCTATGTTTTATTATCTCGTAGCTCTACTATGTATTTCTTGTGGCTATGATCAGTTCATGTCATGGAGGTATGGATCCACATTGTATCTTTGGTGGACATATGCTTAGTCAATATTTTTCATGGATCCACAGTGTATTGGTCGATGATCATGCTTTGAATCAACTCATATTTCGAGCATATGTATTCCTGCCTCGAAAATGGAACATATATTAATATTGTTTGATGGTTGTTTGCATCTTCTTCCAGGTTCTCCAACTCCAAGCTCTTGCATTGAAGAATTGTAAAGTGTTTCGGCCATTAGTTTCTCTTCTAACCTCGCACTTTATGGGGCATACTGTTACACATCAAATTTCCACACCTAGGTACCTCACCCTAAGTGTTGCAAGTGTCGTAAAAGTTTCATATGCACCTTTCTAAGTGTCGCATACACCTTGACACCATGAAATAACATATGTCACAATCCCTATTCAATGTGGAGGAGAAATATATTATATGAAGGTAAAAATACTATGTGCACATGAATTATTATTAATATTCATGAAAAGGAAATTAATTTAGTGTGAGAATCCACCTCACATTTGGTTTCCTATTTTTTAGGGGAGGTTGAGGATCTCATGGATGGTTGAAATATTTCCTTCTTAAAATCCTTGAGAGATATTTCCTCCCTAAAATCCTTAAGAGATATTTTCTCCCTAAATATCTTGGAGATCCATTTTTAGTGGATTTGATAAGTGATCCTATCCATGGTGGTTAAGCTTCCAAATCCTATATAATGAGGGCTTTCCATGGAGAATGGGGGAAGATTTGAGGTATAAAACTTATGATCTTGGGAGAAAGATTTTTTTTATGATCTTGGGAGCATCGTGCAAGGGATGGACGAGGAGGACTTGGAGAGGCTACTGCAACTTCATCTATAGATTGTAAGTATCTCTTTAAAGTTCTCATTAATATTACTTGGCTTATTCCCTTCAAGATTGTGTATTGTTGCATATGATTGTCAATGTTAATAAATTAATTCGATTAGTTTAATCTTGTAGAGTAGAGTAGAGGTTCTTTGTCCTTTTTTTCCATTCAATTGCATGTATCGAGTGGTGTTGAAGAGTTTGGTGATCAAGATTAGATTGTAGGTAGCGAGGACGAACTACAGAATAAGGTGCATCACATTTTCTTCCTTCTCTTTCTCTTTCTGATTAGGTAATTGAATTCACAGGGATGTTAGTGTCCATTTGTATGTTTTTTTTCTTGGTATTAGGGGTCTAGAATCCAAGAGGATATTCACTTGTCCGCGAGGGGATTTTCCTATAACATCCATCCTTATTTTTCACAAACAATATCGGTGCACCCCAAGGTGACACACTTGGGAGTATATATCCCTTCCTCAAATGTTCTTCTAACTGCATTTGTAATTCCTTCAACTCGGGTGTGCTCTTTATGTAGGGAACTTTGGATGTAGGGGTTGATCCAGGCATTAATTTAATTGAGAAATCAATATCCCTTTTGGGTGGTAATCCAAGAATTTCATCAAACACATCTTCAAATTACTCTAGAGCTTCATAGTCCTCCATGTTGGGTACCTTGTCCTTAAGAGCTTCCTCCATATGTGTGGAAAACAGTTGTCATCCTTTTCTAAAACTTTTATTTAGTTGTAAGGATGAGACTTCTTTGATAGTTACAGCTATTAGGATTCGTTGTACATTCCTTAAGTTCCCTTCCTCATCTAAGCAACCAAAAGTTTTTTCGTGACAATCCAAAACTACATGGTGTGTATCTAGCTAGTCCATGCTAATGATATAGTCATAAGATCCCAAAGGTATGATATTCAAATCTACTTTGGTACTACCCCCATTCATTTCCATTGGGAATGCCTTAACATTTCATTAATCTTCATTTTAGTCCCGTTAGCTAGCTGTAACAACCAAGGTTTTTCCAGTTTGCTTCTTGGAAGATGGAACCTTTCTGCCATTTTCAGATCTAGATAACTATGACTAGCTCATGAATCAATCAAAATAGAAATAAGTTGGTTGTGGATTTTACCTTTTACCTCAATCATATGAGACTGAAATTCATCCTGCTTGTTATCCAGGGCTGCATAAATTTTGGGTATGTTCTTGCCCACATCTTCTATTGTTTCAGCTTGTTGTACATTGTGAATAACCTTTTCTTTTTCATCTTTGAGAGGACATTCTTTATACATATGGTCTCCATTACAACCCCAACACTTTATGAGTTGTTGTCTTGGTCTTTGTTCCACGGTTTCAGCCATCCTAGGCTCTTCTAAAATTGGTTGTCTTTGAGTATCATTTCTAAAAAATGGGGGTTGGTTTCCCTTCTTCCTCTGCTCCATATTTTTTTTCTTTTTGTCCTCCCAAGACTTATGAAAAGTTGTTATTCCTTTATGTTGATCATGAGACATTTGTCTCTTCTTATGCATTCTTCAATGTCTTGGGACATTTGTCTCTTCTTATGCATTCTTCCAATGTCTTGGGATCATCATATTGTAGCTTATCACTTATGAATGATGGAAATCCACTTAAATATATTTGAATCTTCACTTGTTCATATTTGATAAAGGGAACATATTTCAGTAATTCTAAAAACCTTCTCTCATACTCATCTATAGTCATGCTTCCAAGTTTGAGTTCAAAGAACTCTTTCATTTTCCTATCAAAGTAGTGTTTGGTTAAGTATTTATTTCCAAAATATTCCTTAAATGTTTCCCAAGTAACATTCTTCTCATCTATGTTTTTCACTTGTACAACATGATCCCACCACATTGATTCTTTTCGTTTAAGCTGGTAAATTGCTATTCTCCCCTTTGTCTAAGGGGAATAGTTGTGCAACTGAAATTATTTCCTCATTCCCAACATTCAGGTCTCAGCATCCTCCTCCTTTTTGTGCTCACCATCAAAATTAGTAGGCTTGATCTTATTCATTTCTCCCCTTAGATCATCTTCCCCATTTCTCCTCATATCTTCTCTGACAGGGGATGAGCTTGAGCTACTAGGTGGCTTCCTAGCTGAGTGTCGATGATAGCTATCATTGTCCCATGTATTACTTCTTTTGTCATGAGACTTAGGTTCATTTCCCTTGATATATTTTGATTCTTTATCCATTTTCCTCTCTATCTTGTTAAGGTTTTGTAACATCTTGATGTTGAAATCATCTTGTTGTTCTTTGGATGTTCTGACTCTTTCATTATCTTCTTTATGAATTTGAACATCTTTTTGCATATTCTTGATGGTTTCCATCAAATTCATGCTTTCCTCCTTACTTATGACGTTCCCATTGGATTGTGTTCTTTCATTACTCATATGAAACCACTGTCATTTGATTTCTTCCTCATGGATGGAATTCCTTTGTGCCTCTTCAGCGTCTGTCATGATGTTGATATCTATTTCAATCTATATATATTTGGGAATCTGCAAACCCTAGAATTAATAATATTTGTTAGAAAAAAATAATATATAGAAACTTTGTAATTACTAACTCTTATTATCATTAATACATGTTTTCTATAACTACTATTTGGCCCATATAGGCCTAGTGTTGAAAATGTAGCTCTGATAGCACTCGGTAACATACCCAACCCCCAAAGTACCTTCTAAGGGATGGGGTATCAATTTTTTTTCTTCTTCTGACAACCCTACTATATTCCTAGACTCATGGGTGCAAGTCTTGTAGACTCATAGTCTATAATTGTACCTTTCACGAACCTTTCCCCCAACACTTAGCTTCTTTTTCATTCGCAGACTCAAGGACGCATAATTTTGTACCTTCCCTTCATAAGTCCGTACGAGAAGTCTCAACAATTAGATTATTTTGTGATCCTATCGGGTTCATGGGTTGGCGGATTCCTGGACTCACGGACTCATTCATCTCACCTTCCCACCTTCGTGAACCTGGCATGCTCCTATGTCAACTACTTGCATGTTACACACGTGAACCTACCCAACAATGTCACTTGGATTGACATGTGGCATTCATACCATGTCACCCTTCATTTCCCCAAAGACCTTAACACCATGTCACATGGCACCATGGGCCACACTCCTCATGGACCCTCCATGTGGACTGACATGAAATACATGTCATCATTGTTGGCCCTCGACCAAGTTTTGAGGAAACCTTGGTCGGATTAGGACCACTTTTTTGGACTTCGACAGGCTAGTCAAAGATGGAGTGCCCAGGCGGAGCTGAGATCATGGATCTCACTTGTTTTGGGGGCTATGTGGACCTAGCAAGGGGTTCATTAGGGTTTTTGTAATGGGTTATGGGATGTTGTCCCATGGGGTTACCCATGATTAAGCATTTTTGAAAGAAAGTGTAAAAGTATAAATAAGTAAGAATGTAATGTAGGAAGGAGTCAATAGCTTGCAAGGCTAAGTGCAAGTAGTTTTGAGTGCTTTGTGCAATAGAATATGTATGTAAGGCTCTGTGCTTGTTAGAGGAGTTGGCTAAGTGCCTTGAAATAATTTTGGGAAGGAGGATTTGGTGATCAGTGCACAGATCTCCTGTCCTCTGCGAAGTTGGGCTCTGTGGCTTAGTGCACAGGAGCAGATGAATGTAAGAGCTTGAAGACTAATAAAGAAGAAGAAGAAGTCGGTGGACGTAGCCCCACACTGGGGTGAACCACGTATATCTTGTGTTGATGGTTTGCTTTGTGCTATGTTATGTTGTCATTTATTTTCTTAGTGCTTTTGTTATTATGTATGTTATATATATCTATGAATTCTTAGTGCTTTATTTATATTGAATGTGCTAGATCTAACTTATGATGCAAAGTGTGATGTGTATGTTGTCATTGTTAATGTGTCGATCTGTACTTAGGGTTTGATCTGCGATGTGAATAAGACTAATGGGTTTATGCATGTTGTTCCTAAGTACTCTGTAGAAGTGTTATAATTACATATCTATGTCCCAGCTCGATTATAGACACCTGAGTCTTGTAACCCTCCTACCTCTACCTCGGGTGAGACTTTACCTGCTTCGCAAGTGTTGTCGAAAGGGTCGGTAGTTAGGGTTTTGTTGGTGTGTTGTCGAAGCGTTGAACCCTAGGTCTACCCCTGTGCCAACAAATGGTTTCGTTGTCGGGACCTGAAACTATGATTGTTGGGAACTAAAGTAAAAGAGAAGCTATGTGCGTAGATCTGTTGCTTTAGTGCACAGTATTCTATTCGTCTTGTGAAGCTTTGTGCTAAAAGAGGAATATGATTTGAAGACAAGAGATAAGATCTTAAAAGAGGTAAATCTTTGTGCTTTGATAAGAGTAAGATAAGTGAAAATGTTTGTTTCAAAAGCATGAATTTAAGTATGTTTAATAGATTTTTTCCTAGTCTGAAAACTAGGGCACGGTTAGAAGAAAGAGTTGATGTGAATAAATTTGATAGAAACAAAGAAAGATATGTTATTCCTATGCATAGAAAGAATTTTTGGACTAATAAGTAGATGCAGAAACCTAGAAAAAAAATTTGCAGATTGCAGGTCCAACATTATGATCCTAGTGCGCAGTACAGGAAAGGTTGGGGAACATTTAAAAAAAAAAAGAGGATTGACATTGTGTTATAATTGTAGAAGACCATGACATCTTGCTAAGGAATTCCCTGGTACAGGCCCTATTTGTATTTATTGTAAAATTGTTGGTCATGAAGTTGAGGATTTTCCAAGGATGATTGTTGAAGTTGAAAGGATGAACATGAGACAAGAAAACTATGAAGGAAGTCAAGAGACTAAGAGAATGTTAGAGAATCACAAAGAGAAAGAATCGTAGAAATCTCAGACTATGTTATTACAGTTGAAAGAAACGATGAATGATCACAAAGATGTCAGTTTACTAGAGATCTTGAAGGTAAAACAATGCATAAGTGCAAGAATAGGAGACTTCGACGTAGATTGTGTCTTGGATGGTGAAACACAAGTGAATATTATGACAGAAGAAACTTGGGAAATTTTGGGAAAGCCCGGTGTGATACATTCATTGGGAAGGATAGGATTGTTTAAAAGATAGATGATAACCCTATGCGGAAGAGTTACTAATGTACCTTTTATTATTCATGGAACATTGACTGAAGAAGAATTTGAAGTCATTAAGTTTCTTGAGAACAATGCCCCTTTTCCACTCTTGTTAGGAAAGACTTGGATTGAGAAGGATAAGCTCAGAAGGAAAGTAGAGGAAGAAGGTATGGAAAAGAAAAAGCAAGAACTAAGGGATTTCATAGCTAGAAAAATAGATCGACTGATAGAAGAACGAGAAGTTAAGTCGAAGCAACAAAAGGAAAGAGAATTAGTTATCGAGGTTGAAAGAACACAAGAAGTTTTAAAGGACCTATCCATGCAATAAAGGAGTACATCCACCCAGGAATTAATAAGAGAAGATATTTTAACTTCGAAACCTTTGAGATCACATCAGTAGTACAAAGTCACTTTACTAGGATAAGATAAGAATAAGAATGGAAAGAGAATTCCAAAAACAGTTAGAGAAACTTAGATCACGGGAAAGAAGGAAAGGAAGCTCAATAAGAAGAAGGCTAAGTTGGAAAAGCTGCAAGAAGTTACAGAGAACAAATGGAAGACTTTGCAAGAGGCAGGTTTACAGGAATTGAACCTCTTCAGAACAACAGGATCACGCAGAATGGGACTTCGCCTTGGTGAAGCTATATGACTGTTGGAGGTGCCCCACCCATTGGAACAATGCCCCAGAACGACTAGAAAATGCATTTATGGGAGAATAGACCATCGTTGGACATTGAGATCATGCCATAATAGACAGATTCATATTGATGGAAGCATTCCTGCCCATTGGAGGAATCCATTATGACACTTTCTTATTTAACCCGTCAGACGTTGCGCCGGGACCACTTTTTTCCACCCATAATTATCTAAGCTAACAAATAACTGATTGTGTGTCAAGATGTGATTTTAGAACCTATACATCGCCATCCACTTGTTTACCCCACCTGTCTATTCACCTACCGTGACCTGTATGTTTAAAAGTGAGAATGTCAGGCGAGCAGACTCAGTTAGAGAAGTCTGTCGAGGAGGTTCTTAAGAAGTTTATAGCTGATAGAGCTATGTCTGAAGGTATTCAGGCATCGTCGACTAGGGGACTGCAGGCTTCCCCTTCGACTGCACGACACTCTAGCCATGCTAACCTTGCAACTAAGAAGCGAAGTAAGCATCGCGATGATATGGCTAATGTGAAGCAGATCCCATCGATCTTACCAGATTATATCCTGCCTTTGTCTAGCGTGGTTAACTGTGATAGCATCCCATGGGACTTTGAATACACTTTGATCAATGCGTACATCCCGAAGGGGATACACGTAGTTGGAAGCTAGTTGGGACAGATCCCATCCCTGAAGAATAGTGACTTTAACCTTAGAGACAGAAAGAAATATGCCATGCTTTCACCTCACCGATACTTAACAAAGACCATTGGGAAGAAGCCTCACATCATTTCCCATTCGTGGATAAAGGAGTTGGCGCAGTCCACTATACTCAATGTAATGAAGATTCCTCATTTTGGCCAACATAAGGAGGTTAACACTTGCGTTAAACTCATCTTGTCATGTTATCATGGTGGATACATGTGGCTCGACAGTCGGATTACTGTGGATCTCACATTGATCCACTTGATTACAGGATTGAGCATGCAAGTACCCAACCCTCATCAGTTCTACCCAGAGAAGGCCTTAGACTGCTCCCTGGCACAGTGCATAAAGGAGGCATATGGCGAAGTTGAAAAAGGAAAGTGAGGCTACAAGGTAGCCTATATCCAAGATGGCGCAGTGCGCCTCACTTTCCATCTCATAGCTGGCAAGCTTGTTAGAAAGAACTGCCCCACACAGGTCACTGAGTTCATGGTGGACCTTGCATGGAAATGCATGGAGGGAATGCAGATGAATTGGGCGAGTTACCTCATCAATGAGCTTTAGAAATACTATCGCAAAGCGCAAGATCACGGATACGAGTTCCACTTCAGCTGGCTACTCGTGTTGATTGCATTTGTCGCTTGGAAAATTCCTAAGGGAGAAACATTTCCAAAAAATGAACCATTGGAGCCATTGGTAACTAGATTTGCTACACTATGGTATACGAACGACATGTCGAAGCAATGGCAGTCGAACGCAGTGTTCCATTTGTACTATCAGCAACTAAAGGTTTCCATAGATTCATTCCCATGCATGACATTGACCACCTTGCACCAGTACAAACTGATCACTAAGTTCTGCGTAGATCAACATTTCATCTATATCACTGCGCACAGGGATGAGGGCAAGGAAGAGTTTCAGTCTTATTATAAGATCACTGACGAAGACATGGAGCAGATCACCAAGGAATGGCCGAAGGAGTTCCTTGTACCAGTTGAAGATGCAGAACTTTCTGATGCTAGTATCATAGGAAGCCCCTTGGTCACTCAAGTCGAGCATGTCGGACAAACTAGTGTGAAGAAGAAGAAGAAAAGGGTAGAAATCCAAAATATAGAAACTGATGAGGAGGACAACGTCTCTGAAGAAGAAGGATCTGGATCGCAAGGAGGAGAATATGAAGTAAATGGAAAAGGAGGAAGGGATGAAGGAGATAAACAAGGAGAAGGGGAATCTACACCGCCGAAGGATCCCCCTACTAAGACAGAAACACTGAAGAAGAGGAAGGTTTCTTCGCAGAAACCTTCAGCAAGAAAGAAGACTCGCGCCAGTAAGCCCCAGATGGAGGCCACGCTCACATAGGATCACATCAGCTTGGTCCGTGGAGCGATGGAGGATGCGTCTGAAGATATCTTGCAGAGATATGGAGCAAAGCAGGAGGAGTTGTATGAGAGAATCGAGAAGGAACTGAAGGAAATGCAGCAGGCTATTCGATCTATCCATGCAGTGCTTACTGTACCTTCCTCATCGGAGACCGCAGAATTGGGGGATGAGCCTGCCCAATTAATAATATTAGCAAATGTGACAGAGGCTTGGCTTCATAAAATCCAAGAAGAAAAGGAGAAGGCTACAGAAGCCTTGAAGAAAGAGAAAGAGGAAGTCTTGGAGAAACTACGAGTTGTGTGGTACTGTGTAACCACTTATGAAAATGATAAAGATGAGTTTTAGGCAATGCTCAAGGAGGACAAAGTGAAGATATAGAGAGAAAAGGACCAGTTGCTCACAGAGCAGACTGCGGTCAAAGAAGCGGTGAATAAAACACTTCGCTCTGTGCCAGTCTTGGCACAGGAGGAACATGAATCAGTCAAGGTTCAAGTGGCGAAGCTCGCTAAGACCATCCAACAACTTCAAGCGAGGATAACAGAGCTGGAATTCCAAGAAGTGCCAAGCACTCTGCAAGAAATGCATGAATAGAGAGAAGGATCAGAGCCCTTGCTTTAGAGTGCAAACAGTTGAGTGATCGAAGTGCACAGACTTATGAATGCCTCGTAGAAGATCCAGAGCTAAGGAAACTAGAAGTGCAGCTACAGGAGGCACAGCAACAGGAATACACCATGCAGGCGCAGATGAACTTACTCACTACAGTCGAGAGAATGAGGAGATCACAGGAACAGCGCGCAGTCTAACAATAGATCACTGCCATCCAGGGCAGAGTAATGGAAGTCACATAGAAGTTGCAAACAGTGCAGGATGAAGCCTGCAAAGTGTTTGAAGGGATTGAAGGACAAGGCTTGCAGTTAGACCAAGTGGTTACGACAGTGGAACAACGCCTGGAAGGGCCTGTTATAAAGAAGATGATCCAAGAGCTCGTTGAAGAAGCAAGTCGAGGCAGCTCGAGTGAAGCTCGAGGTCTTCGAAGCGACATTTCCCATACCTGAGTGACTCAGAATGAGTCACAGGTGAGTGTTGGGGGAATGTTGGCCCTCAAAAAAGTTTTGAGGAAATCTTGGTCGGATTATGACCACTTTTTTGGACTTCCACAGGCTAGTCGAAAATGGAGCGCCCAGGCAGAGCTGAGATCGTGAATCTCACTTGTTTTGCAGGCTATATGGACCCAGCAAGGGGTTCATTAGGGTTTTTGTAATGGGTTATGGGATGTTGTCCCATGGGGTTACCCATGATTAGGCCTTTTTGTAAGAAAGTGTAAAAGTGTAAATAAGTAAGAATGTAATGTAGGAAGGAGTCAATAGCTTGCAAGGCTAAGTGCAAGTAGTTTTGAGTGCTTTGTGCAACATAATATGTATGTAAGGCTCTGTGATTTTTAGAGGAGTTCGCTTTGTGCCTTGACCTAATTTTGGGAAGGAGGATCCGGTGCTCAGTGCATAGATATCATGTCTTATGCGAAGTTGGGCTATGTGGCTTAGTGCACAAGAGCATATGAATGTAATATCTTGAAGACTAATAAAGAAGAAGAAGAAGTTGGTGGACATAGCCCCACACTGGGGTGAACCACATATATCTTATGTTGATGGTTTGCTTTGTGCTATGTTATGTTTCCATTTATATGCTTAGTTCTTTTGTTATTATGTACGTTAGATAGATCTATGAATTCTTAGTGCTTTATTTATATTGAATGTGCTAGATCTAACTTATGATGCTAAGTGCGATGTGTATGTTGTCATTGTTAATGTGTCGATCTGTACTTAGGGTTTAGTCTGCGATGTGAATAAGTCTAATGGGTTGGTGCATGTTGTTCCTAAGTACTCTATAGAAGTGTTATAATCATAGATTTGTGTCCCATCTCAGTTACAAACACCTGAGTCATGTAACCCCCCTGCCTCTACCTCGGGTGAGACTTCGCCTGCTTCGTAGGTGTTGCCGAAAGGGTCGGTAGTTAATGTTTTGTTGGTGCGATGTCGAAGCGTTGAACCCTGGGTCTGCCCATGTGCCAACAATCACTGATATATCCTACGGTGAAGAAGGTTTTGCGTAGTCTTTCGTCAAAGTACCATACCTATTGCTACCCCAACGGCCTTAAATTAGTACGAAACTAGTCTTTAATGCTCTGAGTTTTTCTTAGAGGCTTTCCTAAGACTCTTAGAACCATATAGAGGTTGTAAAACCCACCCCAAACTGTTAATATTTTCTCAACACGATGTAAGGATGAGAAATTTGTGCCCAACACACTGTCTTTCGTTGTTCAAGGCCTTTCCAGCCCAAAATACCGAGTTTTTACTCACTTAACTTTGCTTGTAACAAGATGGGTAATTACCCCACTTATCATATGTACAATTATTGATTCTACATAGCCAGACGAAGATATAAATAGAGCCATCGATAAACATTTTCAGGGTATTACAGCTACAAACTCCATTATTGAACCAGTCTCATTGCCAATATGAAAGGATAATGATAATTATGGAACCCATGACAGAATTACCAGTTTAAATCATCTATACACATTTTATACAATTTTTATAGGGAAAATTACTTAAACGGTACTACGAATAACAATTGATTGTGACCAGAGTTCATAGTATTTTGCACACTAATACTCAATGCAGGATTTCATACATTCTCAGTCAATAATAATTAAACAAGCACATAATGATCACTTATTTGGAACAATTGAACCACCAACTGCATGCAGACCTCTGAATTTCTTCCCAACCTTAGGCATTGTTCCCCATAAACTAAGAACAGGTCACCCCCGAGTTGGGCTTGAACTCCACTAGGGAAAGGAAAATATATCCCTAGAGGTCCTTAGCAACAGTAATATCTCAATACAAGTGCCAAGTTCAACAACAATCTTACAGATTCTACTTTCCCCACATGCTTGTCCCACCCAGGAAGTGTGCCCCCTATGGCTACCCACTCCCTTCCAAGCTTCAGCAACAAGCCGAACATGAATAATCAAAGTTCTATGATGACAACTTGGCACGTATGGGAATCAAATTCCCTGCAATTCTCTCACCTAGAGAGAATGCACACAGGCCTGAAAACCTACCTCTTCAACTTAATATTCTATTTCGGTGCTCCTCGGTACAATCCTACACTCTGTTGAGTACAGGTACAGGTACGTTAATGGCAGCATGAAATTCTCGATGATAGAAATGAGGTGGCATGGGTGAATAAATGATTGAATGGTGGATGAATGAGCTAAAGTCCCCAAAACTTATGTGCATGTTCCCAATTTGACACTTGTCATGTTGGGAACTACATGGGCCACACATGGGTTCCCTCACATGGTGATATGTTTCCTCATAGGGACTTAGGATAAAATGCATTATGCCCTACTTTAGACTTTAACTTTAGGACTATTGATAAAATATTCCTTTTTGGCTTAAGCCCCCTTAGCTAAGCCCCTTTTCTAGACTCTTAGCCCCCCTTTCCCATTCTAGTGGAGTTTATCCCCATTACTCTTCTTGTCAGGATGGTCTGCATGCAGCCGTGTTTTCTTTCATTAATTTCAAGTGAAAATACACAATACAAAACAGACTCATTGGCCAAAAGAGGTTCCTGGCTCACTAGCCTATACACATAATTGTAATTACATTTCAACTAGGGTTCGGCTTAAGGGTATTACAACTTATCTAAGGTTGAGGATGAACTTGTTTGGAACTATCCCAATGTGGGTGGAAGGTACTCCACCAAATTGGGTTATCAAACATTGGTTAGCGATGATGGAGATGGTCCTTACTGGTGGTATAAATATATGTAGAAAGTGAATGGCCCACCAAAAGGTAAACTATTCTTTTGGTTGGTACTCAAGAATCGTGTTTTAACATGGGATCGAATTCAGAGAAGGGATAAGTTTGATCTGGGCATTTGTTATCTCTAAAAATGTTCAGATGAATCAAATCATTATTTGTTACAGGACTGTGTCTTTTCTAGACAGGTATGGAAAGATTTTGAATGAAATTTGAAACTTAGTCAATTGTGGAATTGGGGCATTGTGTCAGAAAATGTTTTGGTCTTCTTTCAAGAAAAAAATTTGAAACCATTTTGATCCCTCCCTATCCTGGTTGTGTGGGGAATTTGTCTTGCATGTAATTCCTGTCTATTTGAAGGTAAGTCTCAGCCCACCTTTAAAGTTTCTCAACAGGTGGTGGCTTTACTGCCTCATTATAAGTGTTCAATCAAATCCAAAGAGCCGAGAATTCTGCTTCCTCTAGAAATTAATCCCAATACAACTTGGGGCTTCTTTAATAGGGCATGCCAAGGTCTTGGTCAAGTTTGTGGAGTGGGTATCCAAGTGCACTTATATGATTCTCATTTTATTGTTGCCAAAGTCAATTTGGGGAGGGGCATAAATAATCTGGGGAGGGCCATAAATAACAGGGATGATTTTTTGTCTCTTTTCTACATGTTAAAATGTGTTGTGAATCGAAATCTTTATGGGATCCAGGTCTTTGGAGACTCAAAATTAATCATTGATTGGATGTTGGGAAAACATGTTATTGAAAATATGGATCTTCGGGTCTTGGATCAAAGGTTAAAAGATATATCAACTTCCTTTTTGTCTATCTTTTTCGACATATCCACCGTGAACAAAACTGGCTCAAAACAGTTTTCTGACAATTTTGGCAATTTACTATTTTTAGCAGTTTTAACTTCGGATGCCATTTTGAGGGCCTAAATGAAGTCTTTTGGGGATCGATCTCCTCAATGATATTTGAAGACATTATTGAGCCCCCAAAATGAATCTCCTCGATGATACCTTTCCAACGGGTTATCACACGCCTAAAACAGAAATCGTATGCAAAAATTACGACCCCAGGAAGTTGATGTACTAACTTACCCAAACGGAGCCCACATGACTTTTGGCACTTCATCTCCTAGGGTTAGGTTTTTGGATGTCTAGAGTTTTTAGCATTCTTGCTTATTGTAAAAACACCTTCAGAGCCTCATTGTAACCTTCTTCTTGCGAATTCATGTTGTCGTCACATCTCTTCTCAGAGATAAGCTGCCACCATTCCAGCAAGCTTGTTTTCGCTGCATTTTATAGTTTCAGCTTATTTCGTTATTGAATAGAAAATCAGTTTTATTGTATCTCTGTTATTTTTTGTTAAGTACCTGTTAATAATCTGTATTCATTTCATTCTACTCATAAAATCCGGATCAATGGTATCAGAGAAGTCTGCTCCTTGTCATCTTAATGCATGTCCCCAACGAGGTCGAAGTACAAAGAGTTGGGTCTCGAGCTTGTTTCTTTTGAGGAAAGAAGCTCTCGCACTCTCAAGTGACCTCCCATGGCAGGAGAAAAGAAAGATGATGGGATAGGAGATCCTTTCAAACTGTTGATTCAGGAAGCCCTCACACAACAGAGAAATGAGATGATGGATAGTTTCGCGCAAATCCTTCGGCGGCTACCAACAGGGGATGCATCTTCTTCGAACAGAGGCATCGCCCCCTTCAAGGTACAAATAAACTTCGATATTCCTATATTTGAAGGTCAGATAGATGCAGATTCTATAGACAAGTGGTTGAATCTACTAGAAGGGTATTTTTCTGCCCATAACTTTTCGAATAAAGAAAAGATTACTTTTGTGCTCCTCAAAGTTGTTCTCCATGTCAAAGATTGGTGGGAAACTTTCTGTGAGAAAAAGGAAACAGAGGAAACCTCAATATTTTTCAGTCATGGCCACCTGGGAATCCTTCAGGGATGTTATTAAGGAACAATACTACCCTATCGGAAGTTATGACGACCTGTATACCAAATGGACCACACTGCGGCAAGAAAGAGACCAAGCAATGCCAGATTTCACAAATATCTTCCATACCTTGCGCACCAAGTTGGGTATCAAAGATCCAGAGAGACATCTGGTGCTCAAGTATCGCGGTGCTCTGCATAGATACATCCAAACCGAAATGGAATTTCTAGACATCTCATCCTTGGGCATGGCCTACCGATATGTCGTCAAAATCAAGCAGAAGCTCAAACAAAAGACGTGGCAATTTGGGCCTGGGAACCCCGCACAACAAAAGCCAAGAAAGGGCGGCCCCAACCCACCGAACAAAGGACAGAGCAAAGATGGACAGTATCAGGACAACCAGTCCAAGCTGCAAGAAAATAAGGACACCAGAAAGACAAAGAAAGATACCGGGAAGTGGTGCAACTTCCATAAGAGCCCTTGGCATAACACTGTTGATTGTCGCTCAAAGCAGTCACTAGTGGCCGAAGTGAAAGCTTCTAAATCAGATGCATATTATGACTCTGAGCCAGAACCAGAAAGGGGAAGATGGATCATTGACACAGAACCCAATGCCACCGTTGCTACCACCAAGCTCCAGCTTGGTGAACCAGAGGAGCAAGAAGAAGGAGAGCGCCTCTTCCATTCACAGATGTGGGTAAAAGGCACCCTGCTGCACTTCATCGTTGATAGCGGTAGCCAAAAGAACCTCATCTCAGCAGATGTCATCAAGTGGTTGGCCCTGCCAACAACACCGCACCCACAACCATACATCATTGGATGGCTCCGCCAAGGAAGCGATATCCGCATCAGCCAACAGTGTCGACTGTCGTACGGCATCAAGCCCTTCAAAGACGAGGTAATGTGTGATGTTGCTCCTCTCGAAGTTTGTGATGTTCTTTTGGGCCAACCTTATTTATGGAAACGTCATGTTGTATATGAGTCTAGGCTTCATAGTGTTATTATTACTTTGAACAGGAAATTGTACAAGATACCCGAGGCAGTCCCACCTAGTGTTATTTCCTTGATCTCTACTAAGCAATGTAGGAAGGTCATCTCTCAGACGGGGAAGTTTGTCTTCTTCGTGATTCGCTCTCATAATAAGCGAAAGATCACAGCCACATCCAGGGTCTCTGCGGCCGACCTCTCCACATAGCAGAAGCAAGTAGATAAGGTCATGGAAGAATACTCGGATATCTTCTCCTCAGCTGCAGGGGTACCTTTGCACTGTCAGGTCAAGCACCCCATCGATCTGACCCCCCGCGCACCGCTACCCAATGGACCAGTCTATCGTCGTTCTTTGTTAGAGAATGAGGAGATCAAGCGACAGATCCAAGAACTGCTCCACAAGGGGCACATCTGCCCTAGCTCATCACCTTGCGGGAGCCCAATCATGCTGGTATAGAAGAAAGATGGAACCTGGCAACTCTGTATTGATTATCGGGCTTTGAATAAAATCATAGTCAGAAACCAATACCTGATTCTCTGAATCGATGACCTCCTTGATCAACTCATGGGAGCCAAATACTTCAGTAAGATTGATCTGAAGTCTGGCTACCATCAGGTCTCGATAGAACAGACAGATGTATAGAAGACCGCCTTCAAGTCAAAGGAAGGCCTTTTTGAATGGTTGGTCATGCCCTTTGGTTTGACAAATGCTCCAACCACTTTCATGAGGATGATGGACGATATCATGCGACCATTCACCAATACTTTTGTAGTGGTGTATCTGGATGACATTCTAATTTACAACAAGACTTGGGCTGAACACTTGCAGCATATTCAGCAGGTTTTGCACACCCTGCGGTAGCACAAGCTATACGCCAACTTGGAAAAATGCTCCTTCGGCATGGACAGGGTCCATTACCTGGGCTACACCATTGATCAGCATGGCGTACATGTGGATCCAGCCAAGATCTAAGTCATCCGTGACTGGCCAGCCCCAACAACACTCACTGAGCTTCGGAGCTTCTTGGACCTTGCCAATTTCTACCACAGGTTCGTGTTGGGTTTCTCCCATATTGCATGGGCCCTCAGCCAAATAAACAGGGGTGGTGGTAAGGTGAAATTTGCATGGGGACGGTCCCAACAACAAGCGTTCGATGATTTGAAGTAACGCTTGTGCTCAACCCCAGTACTTTCACTACCAGACCTGCGGCATCCTTTTGAGATCGAGACAGATGCTTCAAACTATGTTGTGGGCGTCATTCTCACTCAACACGGCCACCCCGTGGCCTATCATAGTGAGACACTGTCAGATACGGTCCGTAAGTACCCTACTTACGACAAAGAAATGCACTCCATTGTGCAAGCATGCCGCCAGTGGAGACATTACATTCTTGGGAAGGAGACAGTCATCCACACTGATCATAAGCCACTGCAGTTCATGCAGACACAGGGAAAATTGTAGAATGACCGCCATCAAAAGTGGTCCACATACTTGCAGCAATTCCACCTCAACATCAAGTATAAAACAGGAAGCACCAATCGCGTCGTTGATTGCCTCAGTAGAGCGCCAGTCGCGGCACTCACCACGGTGCTAGACTCTTGTGGGCATGAGACATATAGATGGCCCCAACTCTATGAGACAGACCCTGACTTCGCCACCACCTACCAAATGTTGGGTGCAAACGCAGTTGTCGATAATTTCCATCTTCAGGACGGGTGGTTGTGTCGTTTAGGCCATATCTATGTTCCATCAAGTGAGCGAGCAAAGCTGATCTGGGAATCCCACTACAATCGGGTGGCAGGACACTTCGGCATTGAAAAGACAGTGGAGATACTACAGAAACATTTCTACTGGCTGAAACTTCGACAGGAGGTCAGCAAGTATATCAGGTCCTACATTGCCTGCACTATTGCCAAACCAACCACTAAGAAACAGGGCATGTACACCCCTCTTCCTACTCCTGGCAGGCCATGGGAATCCATCTCAATGGACTACATGTCGAGCCTCTCGTCCACCAAGCGGGGAAATTACTGTGTTTTTGTGGTTGTTGGTCGTTTTTCTAAGATGGTGATTCTGGTTGCCTGCAAGAAGAGCATCACAGCAGAGGCCACTGCCAAGCTCTTCTTCGAACGAGTTTGGGTACATTTTGGAATCCCACAAACCATTATCTCAGATCGGAATAGTTGATTTCTCAGCACATTCTGGTCGAGCCTCTGGTCACTACTAGACACCAAGCTCACCAAATCCACGGCCTTCCACCCCTAGACATATGGCCAAACCGATGTTGTAAATCGAATGATTGTGCATATTCTTCGCATGTATAATTCAAAGCACCCTCGCACATGGGATGAGAGCCTTCCCTATGTCCAACATAGCTACAACTGAGCCCTACATAGCTCAACCGGCCATAGCCCCTTTCAAGTGGGGCTGAGATTCCAACCATTGGAACCCATAGATGTTGCACTTCCCCTTACGGTCACCTCGACCGACTCATCTCCTGCTCCAACTGAAGCTAACAAAGCCACCCGGTTCATTGAGTGGATCCAGCACATCCACCAACAGGTTCAGGATATCCTACAGAAGTCTAATGACAAGTACAAACAGCGCCATGATCAACATTGGGTGTCGCATAAGTTTCAGGTGGATGACAAAATTTGGTTGCACTTGCAGAAAGAACGCCTTACAGGACCCCATCGGAAGCTTCGTCCACTCCGTTATGGGTCGTATACTATCACCAAGGTCATGGGGGATAATTCTTTTGAGCTCAACATTCCTCCTTTCCTTGGTCTGCACCCAGTGTTCAACGTGGATCTCCTTCGCTATTTCCCACCATTATTGGACACCTCAGAAGTAGCAGAACAACTGACATCAACAGAGCTCAACCCCAACCGCCTACAACAGGCATCCAATGATCAGATTGTGGGAAGACAGATCAAGGGCACTCGACAAAAAAGGATCCAKCTTTATCGAGTCGTCAAAGCAGGGCAACTCCTGCACCAAGGCAAGTGGCTCACCCGTGGCCAAATTCAGCAGAAATTTCCTCATCTGATGGGGGACCTCAACGCAATGGAGACCATTGCTTCCTAAGGAGGGAGGATTGATCRAGATGGATATCGGTGACCACCCACCTCTTCCAACTGGCTCAAAACAGTTTTTTGACAATTTTGGMAAATTACTATTTTTAGCAGTTTTAACTTCCGGGGCCATTTTGAGGGCCTAAATGAAGGTTTTTCAGGWTCGAGCTCCTCARAGATAGCCAAATGCATGATTGAGCCCCCAAAATGAATCTCCTCGACGATACCTTTCCAACAGGCTATCACATGCCTAAAACAGAGATCGTATGCAAAAGTTACAACCCCGAGAAGTTGATGTACTAACTTACCCAAACGAGGCCCACATGACTTTTGGCGCTTCATCTCCTAGGGTTAGGTTTTTGAATGTCTAGGGTTTTTGGCATTCTTGCTTATTATAAAAAGGCTTTCAGAGCCTCATTGTAACCTTCTTCTTGCGAATGTGCGCTGTCGTCACATCTCTTCTGAGAGATAGGCCGCCACCATTCCAGCAAGCTTGTTTCCGCTACATTTTACAGTTTCAGCTTATTACGTTATTGAATAGAAAACCAATTTTATTGTATCTCTATTATTTTGTGTTAAGCACCTGTTAATAATCTGTATTCATTTCGTTCTGCTCATAAAATCCGGATCATGAGGCCATTGTTTTCACAATTTTTCTGTCATCAACACGTAAATCACATAAACAACAAAGAAAATTGAATGCAAAACAGAGGTTAGATTAGGTTGTCTTATTTACATCCCCATTCAGAATTCCGACATGCTTTCAAATATTTCTGAAAGGAGGGCATCTATTTCACAATTTTGCTCTCATCAAGAGGTAAATCACATGGACATCAAAGAAAATATAATGCAAAACATAGGTTAGGTTATGTTGTCTTATTTACATCCCCCATTCAGAACTCCAGCATCCATCTATCCACAGATAACATGCTCTCATCCACAGATATAGTTGTCAGGGAGAATTAGTACAAGAGAGACTCCTACAAACTTCTCTAGTATAGCACCAGGCATTTGCTAAACGTGGAGAAATAGGAGGAGCACTGCTTTTCCTTGCACTAGTAGGCATTTCCTCGAAAGCATCTTTGTATCTGATTCTGAGAAGCAGGATTCTCTGTTTACATAGTTGAGCAGAGCCTCCCCAACAAGAGCACCTATTTTGGATGCATCTGATTGGTGATGTAGCCTGGGTTCGGGTGTCCCAATGGGGCTTGGAGAGAGTGCAGGTGAAGGGTTCTCTGATGGGAAGTGGCAGCAGTCTAGGTTCGGGGTTTTGGGTTTCCTCAAGGAAGGAAGGAAGACTGAGGGCTTTGTAATTTCATTATTTCCAGAGACCAAAGCCGTTGGACTCCTCTGTGAAGCTTTGACGAAATCATCCTCTCGAATAACATCATTAATTCGTGACAGGATATTGAAGGTTAGGCTTTCCAACACCCTGGATTAGCTTTCCAAAATTGAGTAGCCAACAACCTGTAAGATCACAACTGACCAAACAAGCAGTAAGATTAAGAGTTTGCATCCTTCTTGTATAATGCTCTAAAGTGCCTAGAGCTGGTTTTAGTCAACACTAACACAGCAGAGATAAGCATTTCAAAATCATGAATAGGATCAATATATGCAGAAAAATCAAACAAAGACCATTGTCAATCCATGGAAACAAATATTATAACTAGCAAAAGGGTGAAAACCAATTTCAAAGCCATGTTAGTTTAAAAGCAGAAAAAGTCTGCACAATAAAGAAAGCACAAAATAACCTCATAACCTGCATTATAGCAACCATCTCATTTTCAGATCATACAAAGAAAAAAAATTATGGCAAATACAGAAAACCATTAAAAATCATG
>SNQJ01S0160609.1:43322-57309 GCA_010110895.2 Picea sitchensis
GCAGAGATAAGCATTTCAAAATCATGAATAGGATCAATATATGCAGAAAAATCAAACAAAGACCATTGTCAATCCATGGGAACAAATATTATAACTAGCAAAAGGGTGAAAACCAATTTCAAAGCCATGTTAGTTTAAAAGCAAAAAAAGTCTGCACAATAAAGAAAGCACAAAATAACCTCATAACCTGCATTATAGCAACCATCTCATTTTCAGATCATACAAAGAAAAAAAATTATGGCAAATACAGAAAACCATTAAAAATCATGAATTGGCTCTTAATGTTGCAACATTAAGATTAAGAGCTTGCATCCTTCTTGTATAATGCTCTAAGTGCCAAGAGCTGGTTTTAGTCCAATACCAACACAGCATAGAGAAGCATTTCATAATAATGAATTGGATCCATATATATGTAGAGAAAACAAGCAAACTCAATTGTCAATCCATGAAAACAAATAATATAACTACTAAAAGAAGTGAAGACCAATTTCAAAGTCATTTTAGTTTATAAGCAGAAAAAATATATGCAATAAAATAGGAGAGCAGAAGAAAACTTCATAACCTGCACGATAGTAACCATATCCCATTTTCAAATCATCCAAAGAAGGATTTCTATGACAAATACAGAAAACCATTAAAAAATGCAGGCGACTTTGGAATCCATATCCCGTTGTATTGAATTTTGGTGATGTCCAGGAAAGTCTGTGGTATGCTTGGGAACTTTTTCTTAAGGTTCCGTAGTATATTTTCTTCCCTGTCCATGTACAGCTCCTTTCTTCCCAGTTCATTTTCAGAGTCTTTAACTAGGGACCATGAAGATTTAACACCGGTTTTCCCTTCCTCGATCGAGATGCTTTGCCTACTGTATATTCTTCTTTTCCATGGGTAGATGGCCGCCTCCAATCGATTTGCCATTTCCAAAGCATTCTGTTCTGTTGATAAATCAAGCAAGGATAGCACATTTTTTGCAGATGAATAATTGACAGTGATGGTTCTATAAAGGGCATCTCCAATGCTGGACTTACCAGTTTGCGAAAAAAACAATTAGAGATTGATAAATGAACTTTAGAAATATGCACATTTGAGACTGTGTAAAATGTTGGATCCTCAATTTGTTTTAGCATAATGGACAGTCCTGAATTCAAAGAAATCCGAATGATATTGAGTAGACACGAAGAAATTATCCAGGCCAACAGCCGGCCATGATGCTACTCTCTGCAAAGCTGGAAGAAATGGAGCAGGTAATAAGCACTCACACCAATGTCATGGCCCTCATCCACCTGCAGAGGCAAAGATTCGATACATTGGAAGCGGAATGCAGCAGACTGCGTGCAATGGTTGCATCAGTGCATTTAGATTCTCTTTCTTTGGCATCCAACAACCTGGGATCTGGACTGCAAGGGAATGAGGGAGGAAGACACTGTCAGCCAAAACAGAGATTCAAAGACATTGAGGAACCAAATCCGAGGGAGGAAGACACTGTCAGCCAAAACAGAGATCCAATAAACATTGAGGAACCAAATCCACCTCATTCTGATAGGGAAGAAGAACAGGGTAATGTTCATATTTAATTTAATGAATGTTTTTTCATTTTCGGTCAGTTTATCAAGGTAGCTAATAGTGGGATCACTTGGAAGATTGGTATATTAAGGTAGCTACTAGTGGGATCACTTGGAAGATTGTATAGAATCAAAGTTTGTAGATAATATATTATGTATATGAAATAGGACTATGAAAAAAACTTCTTTTTACAAAAATTTTGATGTATACCTGTGCTGCAAAAACTTATTTTTGACAAAAATTTTGATGTATACCTGAGCTGCAACCCAGGTGCAGCCCCCTTTATAAAACATTAAAAAAAATGCTCTTTCAGTTTCCGTTAAAAATAAAAATAAAAAATGTTAAGATCCTCCATAACTTGGATATGGGAACCAATCCAGGGTTTAATCTAAAAGTGTTTAAAACATAGGATCTTTATAAAAGGGATGGGATAGCATAGAGACAATTCGGGGAAGGTTTACAACGATTGAAATGGAGAAAGAAGAAGAAACAATTGGTTCTCTGTTTAAAATCCAATTAGCCAAGAAAGATCATTTGCAGCTAAGGCCTAAAATGGCCTAGAAAATTGGAACTTTGAACGCTGAAACTGAAAAGGGAAGAAAGTTAAATTAAGTCACCATTTCTCCAACAAGTGCCATGAAACCAAAAGATTACTATAAAGAGATTTGGCCATCTTTAATAAAAACATATAGATAAACTAACTCAAAAAAGTCAAAATGTGGACCTCAAAAACGGCATTGGTTAAACTTCTATTTTTTGGGTTTTTTGTCGGAATCTGGCGATGTAAATCTGGACAAATTTGCTATTTTCTGTTAGTTAAATTGGAATGCATAAATGGTTTCAGCCTACTGAAAAACCTTGAAGCACTTGGATTACACAAACTTAGTCACTCAAATCTGCAAATCCAACCAAAATCAAACAGAAAAAATTACCAGAAAACTACCAAAAGATAGAAAGTTTAGACTACTACTTCAAAAACAGTCAAAATGTGGACTCTAAACTAACTGTTCATACCATATCAATAAACTAACTCTACATAATAAACTTCAAGGGTTAGATTGATTGGTCTTGCTAGACAGATTACTCTCTTCAAAAAATGTAGACTATAAACTAACTGTTCATACCATATCAATAAACTAATTCTACATAGTAAGCTTCACGGTTAACTCAATTGGTTTTGCCAAACATGCCTACTCTCTCCAAAAATCAAGTCCAAAAAATGCTTGATTGATTTTGCCAAACATAAGTACTCTCTCCAAAAAAAAATATAGACTATAAACTAACTGTTCATACCATGTCAATAAACTAATTCTACATAGTAAGCTTCAACGATTAGCTCAATTGGTATTGCCAAACATGCCTACTCTCTCCCAAAATCGAGGAAGTTCAGGAATTCCAGTCTCATGATCTTTGCGCTATGGTTTACCCACTAACTCTACTGAACAATGTGTTAAGAGCTAATTGACACTGTTAACATCTTTCAATGCCCATCTAGATTTTCAAGGCCTAAGATTGCTCGGTCAACACCCAATTAATTTCTCACAGTATTCCGAACCTCCTCCACACTGAGACGTGGCCACGTTTTCATAATTCATCGTCTGGTTTGCTGTATAATGAATGAGATCTTTAAGAATTTTTCCATCATGTTCATTTTGATGCATTTTGGAAGGGGTGCATTCAAAAGTTAAACGTCGGATGATTTTTTATGAATTACTATGACCATAATTCAAATTATGTAAAAATAGATTCAATACTCTGAAATGGAATGTTAACTATTCATGGTGTCCTGACAGCAGAAGGTAAAGTGCATTAGGGTTCATCAACGAAGAATTATAAAGTCTGCGTTCACTTCCGACAGTAACCGTGCAATGTCAGCAGTATTCGTTTCTAGAGATAATCGATGAAACGTTAACTGACTCGTAACGCATTACAGTGGAGCATATCCTTTTGGAGCTGTGCATGGAAGTTGTACATATTCTGAATTGTACAGGCAACTCCATTAACATGTTCATAGCCCCTCTACTGCTGCAGCATTTGCACATGCCGTTAATCTCGTACAGGTACCTGGACATTGAATTTTTTTCAGTCAAATCTCTGAAAAGTATGTATTAAAGCAAAACCTTACTCCTGTTAAGGTCATATCCAGTCCACTTTATCATCATTGATCATTGAGAAAGACCTTTGCAAAGGTAAATACCACATACATCATACATCCACATTCATTTGGAGTAGCTGGTTTTTTTAAGTATTAAAGCAAAACCTTACTCCCATTAAGGTCATATTCAATGCACTTCATTGCTATTGAGAAAAAACATTCACTTTACTTTTGTAAAGTTAAATACCACATACATCAGCTATCTTACTATAGCAAAGAGATTTCTTCCAACAAAATTTATAAAAGAGATTTCTTACAAAATTGTAATTATATTAATTTTAATTTAAGATTTTGTATAACAAAAATTATAATTAATTAAAAAATATAAATTTTCAGTATTTTTTTTAAATCAGATTATATTACTTTAATTGTTGGAAATTCATACCAAAAAAATTTGTTGATGGTAATGTGCGAGAAACCAGAACAACAACAAAGAAATAGGTCTTTTGTCCATAGAATTTGAGTCATATTTTTGCTTAAACTTTGTCTAACCATATAAACATAGTAAAAAAATGATTGAAGTCTATTAGAGGTTATAACATATTTTGTTGTAAAAACAAAAAAAATGCATACTATTCATTCATCTGGAGATGAAGCTTTGGGCCCCTGAGGTGGCTCTGGGGCTTCTCGCTTATCATTCTTTGTCTTTGTTGTTGTAGTCATGGTCCTAGAGGATGGGAGTTGAGCGAAGACCTCTCGGAGCAGAGGTGGAACTCATCCAATTACAATTAGATTGTGTTATGAGCGTCCTCACGGGTTTGCAACATCTTGAGGTGCCAATATAACTCAATCATTTTCCAGTGCTTGGATTCACAACCGCTCGAGCTGCCAATATCCGAAACCTGGGTTATGATAGCCTCGTCCACCTCCTGGGTCGGCGTTATTGTTCGTTCCAAACGAATTTTGGCTTCCACCTCCTTCAGGTGCTCTTGAATGTGTGGCAAGGTTGCCTCCTTGAATATCGTCTATGTTGTTTGGGCGTCTCTCTATACGTGTGTTCTGGAGGACCGCTCTCCTTTGTTGCTTGAAGGTGGCTCCACTAGTGAGCCCCCTCCTCATTTCTACTCACGTCGGTATCCTCTCTGAGGTGCCATCGAAGCCACTATTTTCTTCCCAAATCCGAGACGTAGGTGAACCAAAGTTGGTCCGAGTGTCGGCCCACTGTGTTGTTCACTGTCGCTACTGTCTCTTGTTGAGTTAATATAATATGTTAATCCATGGATATTCATTGAATTACTATAGTTCTGGAGAGTTGCGACTGACCCAATTTCCTTGGCACCTTTGTTTTTCATGTTGCCCCGGTGATTAATCCTTAAGGATCCAACCAACAAGGCGTTGGCACTTCGCTCGAGCAAGATTAATTGTTGCATTGATCTTCCTCTGTACTTTTTGTCCTGCAAAACGATCACTAGATGAATGTCGCATACCATCACCTTTCCCAGTCTTCCTTGACGTCTAGACCTGGATGGGCCAGTGATCGAGGCGCATGTGCCACGTTTAAAGTGTATTGAATAAATCATTAACCAGTCTGAAGAGAGCATCAGCGGTCACATTCTTGAGGTTGTTCATGGGTGGATGTGGCAATGTCGAGTACCATCACCTTTCCTCGTCTTCCTTGACATCTAGACTTGGATGGGCCAGTGATCAAGGCACATGTGCCACGTTTAAAGTGCATTGAATAAATCATTAATCGGTCTGGAGAGAGCGTCGACCGTCACATTCTTGAGGTTGTGCATGGATGGACGTGGCGGGCTCGGTTGTCCCTACTGCAAGTCCACGTGGGTGATTAATGAATCCTTCGATATCCCCCTCCAAATTTATCAAGTATTAAAAGATTAAAAAAATTGAGATATTTTATTTTAAATTTTTTTAAATCACGTTTATTTAAACTGAATTAGAAAGTGATCAAGTATCGAGAGAAATAAAAAATAAATTGTAAATTTTTATATGGTTGCAACATCACTAGGTTTGGGGATATGATTTTAAAAATGTTGCAATTTTAAATTAGGGAAAAAAAAGGATTGCTACCCACCAGGAAACGGGTCTTTCCTTCCCAACCCCCTAATCCACTGAACCTAACCAAGCACAGGGAATCTCACTACATCTACCTTGACATAACCCCTATTTTTTATTCAAGGCTTGATTTTAAAATTTGGATTGCAAGGGTATCGGTTGTCAAGGCCATGGGTTTCTTAGTTGTAATTTTGACCCCAAACAAAGAAGGGGTTGCTATTGGGAGTGTCATTTTTCAATACCAAGTTTGATTTTAAGATTCTCCTTGCAACAGTACATGTTGTTGAAGTCATGGTTTTAAAAAAGTTGTAATTCTGACCTAAAAAAAAGTTACTCTAAACATCACTTTTCAATTCGAAAATTAATTTTAATATTTCCACTAACACAACTTTTCAATTTAAAAATTGATTTTAATATTTTACTAAACAAAAATATTTTTTACAAAATTATAATTAATTAATTATATTAATTTAAATTTAAAATTTCATATAAAAAAATTATAATTAATTAAAATACAAATTTTTAATATAGTTATATTAATTTATTGAAATGTAAAAATTCTAATGATGAAGGACAATTAATATGAGAATTAATATTTTATATTGAAAATTTTGAAATCACATTTATTTAAACTAAATTAAAGAGTGATTAAGTATGAAATAAAAAATAAAGTGTAAAATTTTATATGCTTATGTTTTATGCCAAACATTTGTAGGATATGGCATTGGAAATGTATTTTTTTTAAATACAAGGAAACATGTTTTTTATTTTAATTTTATTAATTTCATATATTTTCAAATTTTTTAATATTTCTCAATTTTAAAATTTCATATTTCATTAAACAGTGAAGATAAATAAATAATTTAAAATATAAATACAAATTTAAAAAAATCCTAAATACAAAAGAATGAAATATTATTATTTTAAAAAATCCTAAATACAAAAGAATAAAATATTATTATTTTTTAATTATAGTTAAAAACATATTTTTTCCATCTAAACTAATTTCAATAATTTAAAATATAAATACAAATTAAAAAAAATCCTAAATACAAAAGAAGAATGAAATATTGTTAAGTTTTTATTTTTTAATTATAGTTATAAACATATTTTTCTCTGTCTAAACTAATTTCATATACTCAATATCTTTCCTTTCTTTTGAGACCTATATCTAAATTTTCATGAATCTTTATAGGCAACCTCGAAATGGCCATTTTTTTTCTAATTCTTTTTTTTTTAATTTGTTTTTTAATTGATATTTTTTTCAAATATGTTTTTTTAATTTCACTTAATTAATTTAATTTAAGCATAGTATAATTTTTTAATTATGTATTTAAAAAAATGTTTTTTTTTACTTATTTTTAGGTTTTTTTTTTCTTTTTTTAATCTTTATCTATTTTTCCCATCTTTTAGGTTGTTTTTTTTTATTATTATTTAGGTTGCAATATCACTAGTTTTGGGGTCAGGTCTCAAAAACGTTGCAATTTTAAATTTGATAAAAAGGGATTGCTACCATTCAGGAAACGGGTCTTTCCTTCTCAACCCCCTGATCCATCGAACCTAATCAAGCTTGTTAAACCAAGCACAACGAATCTCAATGCACTTACCTTGTCATAACCCCTATTTTCAATTCGGAGCTTGATTTTAAGATTTGAGTGGCAAGGGTATTGACTGTCAAGGCCATGGGTTTCTAAGAAGTTGTAATTTTGACCTCAAACAAAGAGAGGGTTGTTATTGGGAGTGTCACTTTTCAATACCATGTTTGATTTTAAGGTTTTGGTTGCAACAATATGTGTTGTTAAGGCCATGGTTTCAAAGAATTTGTAATTCTGACCCAAAAAAAAATGTTGCTCTAGGCATCACTTTTCGATTCGAGGGTTGATTTTAATGTTTTAGTTAACACAACTTTTTGATTTGGGGATTGATTTTGATGTTTTCACCGACACAACTTTTTGATTTGGGGGTTGATTTTAATGTCTTCACTAGCACAATTTTTCGATTTGAGGGTTGTTTTTAATGTTTTTGTTGACAACATTATTAGGTTGTTCAAGCCACCGTTGAAAAGGGTGGTAATATAACCTCCAAAAAGAAAGGTGCTACCACTAGCACCACTTTTCTAAATGAAGATAAAATTAACAACTAAATGCAACCTCTAAAAAACCAATAACTCTAGAGAGTTCTCGTCAAGTCGATAACTATGTTTCATGTGTTGGTTGATGATGAGTTGGAGATGACATTGCATATTTGTGAGCTTTTCATGCAATACTATGTATCAATGTGGTTGATTTGATTGGTAATGTTCATGTATTACATAACTCTATGATTTCTCCTTTATATTTTGATTTTCTTCATCAAGTATTGCTTTGACTCCATTTTCCCAAAGGACAAGGCACTAAGTCTTGCTTGTCTTTTTATATTTTTACTTAAAATCAAATAACAACTTTATTCTACAAAATTGATTTTACTATCAACTTTACAATGAAAAGTTTGTAATCTTGTTACAGAATCTCCCCTTGTGTCTGTTGACACCCAAAAACACAACATAAATTTCATGTCTGCAAATGGGTTTCAATACAAATTTTTTTGTCAACGATCTCATGCAGAAGATTTTACCAGTTTAAAGGATATCTATGGTTTAAAAAATAAAAGAGAACGAAACTTGCAAGTTTGATAATCCTGTCATTTTTTTTTAGATTGGTATTGGGCAGTTTAAAGAAAATGTTGCCATATCATGGATATTGTATGTTAAAGAGAAATGTTGCCTTCACAAACGAAATATAGTGGATTCTGTGTATTGAAGTTTAAAAAGAATGGTATAGCACAAACAGAATTTAGTGGGAGTTTTGGAAATAAATGGGCATGGTAAACAGATATTCAAATGATTTTGTGGATATTTAAATGATTTTTGTTGAATAATGGCAATGTTGATTTTAAAATTAATAAATGTTATTTCTGGTAACAGAAACGTAATCATCGCATTCCCATCCATTGTCTAATTTTTCGCTCATTATATGCCCACAACCTTCTGAATAATATTTAATCCATCCCCTGTTTTGTTATCCTGAATTTCATTTTTAAAGGAAAAGGATTAAAGAGGATTGGATGATAATTTTAGTTGGAAATTGTGATATGGAGATATTGTTTTTAGAAGAAAAGGTTCTACATCTTGCTTGAACAGTATTCATTTGTTGGTTCTCGTCCATGCTACCATTTTTCATTCATTATAAAGCCCCTCATATTCCCAATCACCATATCATTCTCTATTCAGTTGCAATTGATTATTGAATTCGATATTTGGTGGGTTGTGTCAATGGATGGAATGCATATGCTTATGTTGTGAATGATAGAGCCAACATCTTGATTTTATTTAGGTAGAGTATTAGTGAATGGATTGTTAAAAGTTTTCATATTCTGATTGGAGTATTGCTTCAGGATGAGTTTCTTTAGTAGGGGCAGCAATGGTAGAGGTGAAAACAAAGGTAGAGGAAATAATTGGCAAAGAGGCCATAGAAGGCCACGATTTTCAATACATTCTAACAATGATCCGCAAGAACTAAATCATCTTTTCCAAGATGGTTTTTTTAATCTAGTTGGCAAAGGAATTCTGCAACCTAGACCTGAGAGGCCTCATTTCCAGCCACACCAAAATTTCTCTGGTATATGTGTCCCCCCTCATGTTTCTATGTAGCTAGAACCACTTGCCAATGATCGTTGGCAAGAGATCGTCCATCAACCTATTGCACATTATAATGGTTGGCCTACAATATCATTTTCATTGCCTCCTCCTACACCGCCATTCAACCCAAATTCTCAAGCTGATCATGTTGTCTCGCCAATACAGTCCTCTCGTGCAAGCAAGAGATTAAAAATTGTCATCCTCGAGCCAGAATTAGATAAAGGAAAAGAAGTGGCTAATCCCTCCAATTCTTCCAAAGACTCCTCTGAATCAGTGTCCTCTCATCTCCACCTCAAAGATAGTTTCTCCCATGTCATCAATGAAATCCACCCATAAGGTTCCAATCAATTGAAGGTTGTTGCACAGGACAAATCAAAAAAGGGATCAAGAGAAGGCATCAGTGAAAAGAGGCAAAACGTCTCTCACAACAAATATGGTTTTTAATGCTTTTTAATGTTATTTTCTTGAGGACAGATTTCATTGGTATGACGACAGAATTTTTTGGACAGCAAAGACATATTTAGACAGAATGTTTTGGACAACATGGATATGATTCTATTTTTGGCTATAGTCATGTTTTATTTTGATACTAAAATATTTGACTATTAATATGAGGATGGGAGTTACAAGGTGAATATTTGAGTTAATTTTGGGGGTATTATATTTCATATTTTGATGATCATTAAAGAAATGAAAATTGGAGTGACAACGAGTCCCAACTATTTAGTTATTATTTAAATAGACCCTTATTTATATATTATTATTATTTTGTCTCAACTAATTAGTTAAGATAATTAATCTTAACAAAAGAAAGGCAGTTGAACTACCATAACTTATTGGGAAAGAAGAAAAACCCAATCAAAAGAAGAGACAAAGGGAGAGAGAACAAAAGGAAAACTTTTTATATAAGGTCTACTCTGTACTTGTGAGATACTTATTTTCTTCATTCATTCTGAGTTTACTAGAAAGCTAAACTATCTTGATGACAGCATGATCTTATTGAAGGCAGCAAGATTCAAAACTGAATCATATCTTTCAGCAACTTGTTTTTAAAGGTGTATGATCTATCTTTGGTAGTATGTGTGTTCTTGTTTGTTTATGAATTAGATTTCATGACTGATAAAGAATATTTTGCAAAGTCAAGTGACATCATTTTTATGGCAAGTTGATCCATATATTTAGCTTCAATTTTCTTTTGTTGTCAGATTTGTTTTGTATGGTGTTCATCGAAGACTTGTAAATCTGACTTTGGTCCCCACCCTCGTAGGGGTTTGTAAAGAGAATTTTGCTTTGTATCTCATAATGAAGTTAATCTAAAAATCAGATTTATGATTTTAGTCTCACATGCGTATCTTAATGATATTTTTCAGATTTTAATTTTATCCTTGTCTCTTATCCATGTACACAATTATGTATATTCCTGCTTTCTTTCTTTTGCACAATTGCATATAATATATAAAATCAGCCTTGATCCCTCGTACTTATTATCTGTGGATTAAGTGATTGTTTTGAATTTAAGGCTATAAACTTTGGGTAACATTTCCAACTATCTTTCCCTAGCCTAGAAAGATCTGAAAATGTTCAAGTGAGGTTCTTCATACCTTTTTCCTCAACAATGTCAAAGGAGACTATGCCTAAAGTGAGAAGGACGACCACTGAAGTGATAGTGAGTGGCATCCTCAAGTTCTTCTAGGATTTATACTTGGATGATTTGAATTATCTTTTGTGCAAATCCATGAGGTGGTAGAAAAGAGAAACCATAGGGGGAAGATCCCCAATAACCTATATCCTTGGATGAAGAGGAAAACTAACGAGAAAAGGCTCAGGCGAGTTTACCTTTTGCCTCTAAATATTTTTTTTTTTAGTAGACCTCTTATAGGCTGTAGGCAAAGTTTTCTTGAAACTAGTTTTTTTTATATATGATATTTGTTAAAGGTCATACACCAAGGCATAAAAAACTCTATTTCCCTGGATTTTATTTTCGTTTGAGAAATCAAAGTGTCATAGCATAAAAACAATCCTCAATTTTGTTTTGGAAGATGTTCAAACTATGAACTTAACAAGCCAAAGAAAAAGTTTCAGGTTAAGATGACCCCTCACGTAAAACTCTCTACCATTTTTGTAATCAATGTTTTTCCACTTGTAATATAAACAAAATCCTCCTCCCCCAACAAAAATAATTAAGATATTATATCATTCAAACCAATTTAAGATATCATATTTTTCTTGTATTGTTTTTGATGATGTTGTTGGTTATTAACATCCACTGAGACCAACAATGGTTTATCGAACCTTAAAAAAAGGTAAACAAATACTTGGTTTGTTTTAGAATTTTATTTATGTGCTTGGACAACGTTAGGAGAAGCATTCCTAAATCACCATAAATTTGATGAGTTAAAAGGTTAGGGATGTTGGTATTGTAACAAATATTTTGACATTGGGATATAATGCAAATATACATAGGACATTCTAAGAGAAAGTGATTTTCATCTTCAACCCTCTTGGTGTCACAGAGATACAAATTCTTTTGACCCACAACATTTTAGGAATTGTGTAGTGGCCTATTTCACTATGGAGATCATGAGATTTTGTTCTTATTTTAGCAGTGTTGATTTTCTTCTTTACACTAGTTAAAACAAAGAGATACTTTTGATGTAATATACCTTGTGTATATTACAATTCCATTAATTATTAATTAAATCTTCAATGTAATAATTATTACTTTTAATGTAAAGTCTCGTCTTTTTAGAAAAAAAAAGACGTGACTCTACTCATGTACGTGTATTTATACATGTTGTTATACATTTGAATAAGCAACGAATAATAAATTTATAAAATAATAAATATTTATTTTTATATATATCTGGTTTTTAGCTTTCAGTTGGTATCAGAGCCAAGTTATTTTTACTTTCATCCTCCAAACCCGCGACCTCCATTCTCCCATCTCCCACTCCCACGCACCCCCATGCACACACATCCACCAGCCTCCAAGACATGACCTACTCTTCCAAACTCCCACACAAGTATGCATACCAATGGACTCCCCCGTGTCCACAGTCCCTTGCCTTCCCTTTGTCCTCCATTTATCCCTCCCTTCAACTTCTTCAATTCTCCATTTCCCCCTCATCCACAGTCCCACGCCTCCCCTTCGTTCTCGAACCGTTCCATCTGAAACCCTCTTGAATTCATCAAACCTCTTTTCTTCCATCCATCCTCTTCATTGCTAGTGTTTCCATACCACCATTCACCCTCCATTTTCCATCCATTATGTCATTTTAAACCCTCTCAAATTCATCAAAACTCTTTGTTTCCATCCATCCTCTTCGTTGCCAGTGTGTCCATACCACCATCCGCCCTCCATTCGCTGCCCATTTCTCCCCCGACCATTTCACCATCTCTTTGTCCAAACTCTAATTTTCCCTTCCACTACCATACCTTTCTATATATTTAATATTAAAATATTAAATATATATTAAAATATAACCTCAACATGAGAAACACAAGGAGAAAGTCGGGAGAATCCGAGAAAAAGATAGAGGGCAACACTTCCCCCACGTTGGATCTAAGAGAAAACTCTAAAGAGTTTTTCGCATGCCTTATAAATCAAATAAGTACTTCATTCGATGCCAAATTTGGCAAACTAAACAAAGAACTAGTGGAAAGCAACAAAAACTACCATGACATGAGATTATAGTTTGAATCAATCGCAAAGAGGAGTAGAAGCCCAGGTAACTCAACTTCACAGTGGAGGCCTCATCAATCACATTACTCGCATAACATGGGGACGTCTAATAATGGCATGCCCAAGGTGAAGATTATTGCTCCATAATTTGATGGATTGGATGAAAGAGAAGCAACAAGATGGGTAAATAAAATCGAGCAGTACTTCAGGTATTACTAGAAATTGATGATGAAGAAAAAATTAATGTCGCATCTATACATCAGGACAAGGATGAATGTAGCAGAATCCATATCAATGAAAATCCCCACCAGAAAAGCACATTAAATCCTCGTAATAGAGGCGAGCAGCCTATAAGTTGCCCATCCAATGGGACATCTCTCACGTTTAAAGATCGTTCCCACTCCTGGGACACTTGCTACAGTGATTGTCATCAAATGATGGGAACGGACAGAAAATGAGCCAATGTCAAGTTTGAAGAAGATAACGATATTAAACTCATTGCACAAAAATCCATGGGAACGTTGTTGGACCAGTATGATGATGATGAAAGAGAGGGTGAGAGCCCTACCATTCGATGGTTAAAGAAAAATAATTGGAATTTTGAAGAAGATAACCATTTGGTGTCAACTGTGAGTGTTAATACAGTGTTTGTATTTCTCCATTACCAACCTCAGGAAGTAGAGATTTTATCAGAGAATATTGATATACATGAATTAAATAATCGGTGATGTGGGGAGAACGTTGATCATTTCAGATTCAATACTCAAATCGAAGACTATCTCACAACATTTACATTTCCAAACAATATTATTGTTGTTCAACGTATACAAGATTATAGCCAACGCAACCAAGGAGTCGATTATTCCAATCAAATTATATGGAATTCCAGTTTCACATGGCG
>SNQJ01S0160610.1:0-28401 GCA_010110895.2 Picea sitchensis
CGGAAGTTAAAACCTGCTAAAAATAGTAAATTGCCAAAATTGCCAGAAAGTTGTTTTGAGCCAGTTGGAAAAGGTGGGTGGCCATCGATATCCACCTGGATCACCACTCGTCTAGGTGACATCAACGTAATATTGTTCATTGTCTTAGTCGTTTCTGGCCTTTGGTCGAGCCCAGATCAACGACTCTCCTCGCGTTGACGAAAGATCAACGGTGGAGATCAGGTTGGAGGTCATTGTCGAAGAAACGCAAAGGAGCTCCCATGATACCTAAAGTAACATCGACGACGACGTCGTCGACAATGAAATGTAGAGGGATGAAAACATATATGTCATTGTTGACGTCACACTGGACATGTGGCGACCTTATACGAGCATACATAAATGATTATGTGGCAGAGAGAATGGTTTCATGTGGAAACTGATGGTTTTCCCTGATAGTGCTGCGCTGACATGCCAAGTTGTTGCCTCTCTACATTTCACCGACGATGATGTCGTCGTCGGTGTTACTCTTAGTATAGGTGGAGTTATTTTTCGTGTAGCCGACGATGACGTCCATGAAGATCTCCACCGTTCATCTTTTGCCGAAACAATGAGAGCCCTTGATATTTCGCTGACGTAAGGAGACTCATTCATCTTTTGTTGATGCAAGGAGATCCGTTGATCTAGGCTCGACCAAAATCCACAATTGACTAAGGCATTGACAAGGTCATGCTGATTTCACTTGGATACGTGGTGACCTTATACTGGTTTATGTTGACACTGATGTGACATGGAGGATAGGACACATGCCACCCATTCTCATGTGCTTTGACAAATTTAGGGGGTCCCTGGGTGTCCATGTGTTAGTTGTTTATTGGTTTTGATAGTGCTCTGCTGGCTTGCCATGCTGTCATCTCTCTACATTTTTCTAACGAGGATGTCGTCGTCAGTGTTACTCTGGGTATCGGGGGAGATCCTTTGCATTTCTTCGACGACAACCTCCAACCTGATCTCCACCGTTGATCTTTCGGTGATGCGAAGAGAGCCGTTGATACGGGATTGACCAAAAGCCAGAAATGACTAAGGAAATGAAGAACATTATGCTTATGTCACCCTAGACGCAAGGATCCTTCTCACTGTTCCGCTCTGGCGATGATATGGCAGATAGATGGGACACATGTCACCTGATTTCAATACATTTACCTGTGTATGCAATGGGTTCCACATGTTCACGTGGCAACTTCTAATTGGTCTGACATGTAATTTGCTGGCAGTGACTTCATGCATACGTCACCAGGGACATGTGTCCATTCGTTGCTACTTTGCGCAGGAGAAACCGTGATGGATGATGGGCTGTCAATCTCGCTCTCCTTTACCAAATATGGACTTTCCTTCGGAGATGCGCCCATCGGAGCTATCCAAAGCTAGGATCCGTGAGGAACTCCGACGAACGTCGATCTGGGGCTACAAATAATATCGGATCTAGAACGTTGATCAGAGGCGTCTCATTTGAGTGGTTGGGGCTTGAGTTTCAGACAAGACTCCAAAGGGACTCGACAAGACAAATCTGGACCGTCCATCAGAGGTACGAGAATCACTGATGGCCATTGATCCGACCGCATTTGAACGAAAAAATTTGGCTAAGGAAAAAATCGTCATGTTGACGTCATCCTGGGCACATGACGATTTTCTATTGGCTCACGATGGAATTGACATGGCAGGGGAGCAGGAAACGTGTCACCTGGATTTGAGATTTTCACCTATGCATGTGGTGAGTTCCACATGTCCACGTGGAAGCCACTGATTGACTCTGACAGTGCTCTATTGGCGGGCTGAAATGACACCTGGCTGGGACAACTTGAGATCAAATACCAGATTTGGACCGTCCATCAGGGTTGCATCTACTTAAATCTGGGCCGTTGATCTGAGATATACCATCAGAGGGCTCGGGGTTTGGGATTCAAACAAGACTCTAAAGATGGGACTCTGAAACCGCATGTTGGCCGTTGATCTTCCTTGCCTACATCCGTCCAATCTGTCAGGGTCTTGAAATGATGGCCCTTGGTTCTTAGGCCATGATCTTATGGTAAGCCCCTGGGCTATTGACGCTTAAGCTCTTTTGGGGCGCGATAAACCCCTTTTGACCCTGATAAGCACCAGAGGGATTAAATATTCCCTTAGGGGCAAAAGAACATGGATTTTCTTCTGTTTTCTTCCATCTACCTCAGAATAATTTTACTCCTGACTATCCATAGACTTTGGAAGATCACCTTCAACCTCTAACTCACCCAATATCATCCTGGCCACTTCATCAAATCCTCATTTATTTGATAGGAACACAAATGGTACTAACATTCCCTACAAGACATATCCAAGACAATACAATGATATAATATAGTACAGTGATGATAAAAATCAAAAGAGCTTTCTCCCTTTATATATAGAGTAAGTGAGACACTAACATAAAACAAGGACTTATGTCCATACAAGTAATCAACAAAGAAAACCCACATGGGGTTCTTTACAATAGAAGGATGTACAAGTGTCATAGTATGGTTTATTCAACCCCCAAGATGAAACACCCTCCAAGCATGATTCTCCTAGGGCTCAATTCCCCTCCTCTAGTATGGTGTGCTCTTTGATAAGATGTTAGTCCAATGCATCTCTTCCATGGTGGTATCCTGTTAGCGTTTGGGGTAACTTTGAAAGTGTTTACACCATGTTTAGGGTTGCTTCATGAGATGCGGGGTCTATGGTGTATGGTTAGCCTTTGATTGATATGTGATGGAATTGCACATTGGAAGTAGCTTACTCATTTATTGTTAAACCTCATATGGATGCTTGATTGAAATTATTCCTTGGTGTGTTGTAGATATTTGGAAATATTGGTGACATTCTATATGCTAGCCACATGGAGGAGGTTGCTTGCTTTGAGAACGCCTTGCATTGAATGAGGATAATTTGGCATTCTAGAGGAGGGTGTTGAGTTGTAGACAACATTGGGTTGCTTGGATGTTTGCATGGAGGCTTGGCATTGATTTGGGGACATCTACATTATGACAATCATCATGTAGTTGGAGTAGACTTGGAGGAGCACATGGCCTAGGAGAGACGTTGAAGCATTGGATCCCTTAGACAATGAGCATTGGACCTTGGATGAAGGGTTTCCTTGTCTTGGAGCCTTGCTTGTGGATTGTCATCACCTTTTAGCTTGACATGTGTCACTTGTAGAGGGAGCGCTTCACATGTGTGGAACTACTTCTTTATTGTAGGTTTCTTGTTGTGGATTAGGTCCACTTATTATTGTGGACCTCCCTTCACTACTCATATAAATAGAGGAAGGAGAGTCATTCTCATCATTCACGCTTGGAGAGATTACATTTTATATTTCATCTGTTAAGAGATGTAGGAGGATGAGCACTAGTCTCTCTCTCTCTCTCGTTTATTCTTCTTTCTACATTATCTCCCCTGTCTTGAGGTGCTAGGGTTAGGGTTAGGGTTTCATCTTTAAGGAAACATTGGAGTTAGGGTTTGTGGATAAAACTCTAAGTTGTACTTTTGTAGAGGATGAAGATAAGATAAGTTGTCTTGCATGAATCCAAGGACTTGTTAGTGTTGACTCTAGTGTGTTGGAGTATCTTTGGTGGAGTTCGGGTTTTTCATGTTTTTTTTAATGTACCCCAACTTAACCATGTAACATTACTACACAGAAAAATACATAAAACATGAAAATTTCTCTTGCTAATCGAATCATGTAACTTACCAGCTACGATTAAAACACATTTTTCAACTAAATCACCGATACCCATAATTATATGCAACTACAACATTTTAAAAAGTACCTATGAAACTGATAAAACATCTATAACATCATATAAAAACCATTCTCATTCACAGAGTAAATGCACATCCATGAACTCATAAATAATTCAACAAAATAGATAAACTTATCTTTTATAAAACGTTTGTGCAACCAACTGCTTGGGAAAGACGTTACAACCAACCATAGAACTTCTATTCCAAATCTCAACAACAAATCACCCCCGAGTTGGGGCTAGGAATCCACAAAAGAAGGATGCCTCACATAGTCTCCTCACATCTCAGTATCACACAACCCACTGATTCTCTCCTACAACTATCCCAAATTTCTTCCAGCTCTCTTCCTCTTGACCTGTCCAACCCAAGGAATGTACCTTGTCATTGCTCTCTGTCCATAGAGCATCCCATTCATTTATCAGGGTATCTCTGGCACATATAGGTAAGAATCTCTCTGTTGGGAACTCAAGTGAACTCACTGCAAGGAAAAACACTATAAAAACAACAACAACCACTTGTTGATATAGTGCAACTCACCCATGAGTTCACTCTTCAGGCATGACAACCTGACTCTTCAATTTCCAGCTCCAAAATGCTCAAAAGGCGCTCCAACATGTTCCACAATTCGTCCAGCCTTGTTGTTTCAATTCCCAAGCTCTTCTTTTGTGTTTTCTCTTTTTGTTTTTCTAAAACATGATTGTCTAAAACTGCTGTTACTACCCATACAAATTTCCTTTCTTTCCCCAAGACAATTGACTGCTCACTCTGCCCAATGTTGATTGCTTCTTCCCCATGCTTTCCAATAACTATGAGATGTGACTCTCACACCCACCCTATGACAAATATTCAATGATTAGGCTTTAATACACTCAACTAGAAATTATAAGTTTCCCCAAATGATAATAAAATTCAAAAATGTGGGTTTGAATTAATACTCATAAATTATTTTCGCTTTGATCCCCTCTTGGATTCTCTCTAGGCATTCCCCCTATTTTGTGGATTAATCAACCCCCATTTCTGTCCATTCCCAACAACTGGTGTTTCATTATATTTATTTACAATTTGGAAAATACATTTCACAATTACATTTCTTGGCCACAACCATATTCTTATTTGCATTATGCATTAATTAAACTGACGATTATAGTGGGGATTTTCAAAAAATAAAACAATTTTCTGCAAATTTTTACCCTCTAACAATAGTCCAAACCAAATCTCTCGTTCTTATCAACCCGCCGACCTAAGGAATGCACCCCCTTCATTACCTTCATTCCATCAAGCTGCACCATTCTTTTATCATGGCTACCATTGCTGACCCAAAATTCTGAGATGAAGTTCTAGAACTCTAGTTGTCAATGGAGTCTTATATTTTTCAGCTTCTATTTTCTTAAAAATTGACAAAAAGTTGCAAGTATTCCTCCCACATGGTTTATTCATGCTCCCATGTTGCATCTTTAGGACCGTAGCAGGTCCATTGAACCTTTATTATCCCTATGGATTTGTTCTTGAGCACTTTGACTTTCTGGTCCAGGATGCGTATTGGTTCCATCCAGAAATACCCCTTGTTCTCCACTTGGATCACAGTGCAATCAATTATGTGGTTAGGGTCAAACACATATTTCTTTAATAATAACATATGGAATACATTATGCAATCTCATGGATGTAGGCAATGCTATCATGTATGCAACTGGATCTATCTTTTTTAATATTTCAAAAGGCCCACAACATCTCGCTTCCAACTTTGGGAAACAACCCAATATTATCGAACTTTTTTTTGTTTTCACTTTTATGAAAAAATGTTCTCCCACTTTAAAATCTCTAAAAATTTTGTTCTTGTCTACATATCTTTTTTTCCCATCCTGGGTAGCCTTTAAATTCTACAAGATCTTTGTCATCTTCTCTTCCATTTCTTTTAACAAATCTGACCCAATGTTGGCTCTGTCTACTGGGTTATCCCAATTCACTGGTGTGTTACACTTTCTGCCATACAAAGCTTCAAAATGAATCACTTTTAATGAGGCATGATACCCATTATTATAGGCAAACTCCACTAAGTGGATATAGTATTCCCATTTTGATGGTTGATCCATCACATACATCCTAAGCATGTATTCAATTATCCTATTGGTCCTTTCTGTTTGCCCATAAGATTCTGGGTGATATGCCATACTAAGATTCATATTTGTCCCAAATCCTTTGAACAAACCTTGCCATAATTTGGATGTAAACTTGGAATCTTTGTCTAAAACTATTGCCTTAGGCAATCCAAGTAGCCTTCCAACTTCCTTCATGTAAATTTCTGCAATGTTTGTTGCCTTGTGTGTTGTCTTCACAAGAATAAAATGAGCTACCTTAGTCAATTCGTCCACTACCACCATGATGGAATCATGTTGCTTCATTGTCCTGAGAAACTTTGCAATAAAATCTACTGTGACCACCTCCCACTTCCATTCTGGAATGGACAATGGCTGCAACAACCCCGCTGGATGTTTGTGCCCTGTCTTTACCTTTTGGCACTGTAGACACCGGACTATGTAGTTAACCACTTCTTTCTTCATCCATGACCAAAAATATTGGCTCCTCATAGTTGTAATGGATTTCTGATATCCTGGGTGCCCAACATATGGTGCGTTGTGCATTTCTCTCAACACTACATTTTTCATCTCCATGGAGTTTGGCACATACACCTTGCCCTTGTACAAGAGGATTCCATCCTCTTTAATTCATAATTTTTAAATTTATGTTGTGAATTTTCTTGTTGTAAGTTTTCTTTTATTTGCAAATAAAGATGATCTGAATTTGCTGCTTCAGGAATTTTATTCTTTAAATCCGTTATGTACATGCTAATGGTTGAAACATGCACTTCATGGGCTCTTCTGTTGAGTGCATCAACCACCTGATTTTCATTTCCCTTAATATGTTTAATTTCAAAATCATACTCATTAAGAAACTCCAACCATCTAGTTTTCTCGACATTAAGTGTTGGCTATACAAATAAATGTTTCAAACAATAGTGGTATGTTCTCAACTCAAACCTCTTCCCCATGAGGTAATGCATCCACATTTTCAGTGCGTGTACAATCACTGCTAGCTTTAAATAATGGGTAACATAATTTCTCTCATGCTCATTTAGTTTTCTAGATTCAAAACATACCACATGGTATTTTTGATCGAGGAATCAACCAAGCCCTTCCTTGCATGCATCCATGCACTCCACAAAGTCTTCATCTGGCTCTGCAATCTTTAAGATGGGCACACTTGTCAAAATTCTTTTCATCTTCTGAATTTTTTTTTCACATTTTAGAGTCCACTCAAATTTCATTATTTTCTTTTGCAATGAAGTGATTAGGCTTGCAATCTTTGAAAACCCTTTTATGAGTCTTCGTTAATAACCTGCAAGACCCATAAATGATCTGACCTCTATCACATTTCTTGGTGATGATGACTCTTTAATGGCCTCTATTTTCTCGGGATCGACTGCTATCCCATCTGCTGAAATAATATGCCCCAAGTGGTGGATCTTCTTTTGATAGAAGATTCACTTACTTATCTTGGCATACAACTTATGCTCCCTCAAAACCTTTAGCACCATTCTCTTATGCTGCTCTTCGGACTTAGAGTGGATAAGAATATCAACTAAGAAAACAATTACAAACTTGTCTAGGTATTCCCTGAACAATACATTCATTAGACACATATAATAGTTGGGGAATTTGATAGTCCAAATGGCACTACCATTAATTCATAATGCCCATACCTTGCTTTAAATGTTGTTTTGCTGATATCTTCTTCTTTTATCCCCACTTGATGGTAGCCTGATCTTAAGTCAATCTTGGAAAAACTTCTCACACCTTTCAAATGATCTAATAAATCATAAATCCTCGGCAAGGGGTATTTGTTATTTATGATCTAATAAATCATAAATCCTTGGCAAGGGGTATTTTTTTTTATAGTGACCTTATTCAACTGTCTAAAATCAATACATAGCCTTAAGGTTCCATATTTCTTCTTCAAAAAAGTAATTGGGGATCCCCACGGTGACACACTTGGGCATATGTACCCCTTTTTCAAAAGTTCTTCTAATTGCATTTGCAACTCTTTCAATTTTGGTGTGCCCATTCTGTAAGGTGTTTTGGACATTGAGGTAGCACCTGACACCAAATCAATAAAGAAATCAATATCTCTCTTTGGTGGTAGTACTGGGATTTCCTCAAAAACAAATGCAAAATCTCTTAAGGCTGGATGGTCTCCAAGACTTACCACTTTATCACTAGCTGTCTCTTCCATGTGGGATGCAAAAAATTGACACCCTTTCTTGAAACTCTTTTTTAGCTGCATGATTGAAATTTCTCTAACGACCACAAATCTTGGAATGCCTTGAATATTTCCTCGCTACCCTTTCTCATCAAGATAAGTTATTGTCTTGTTGTAACAATATAGCACAACATGGTGTTTTTCCAACCAATCCATGCCAATTAGACAATCATATGAACCCAAAGGTATAATGTTCACATTTATCTTTGTGTTGAGTCCATTCATGTCTATTGGCAATATTTAACCAACTCATTGATCTTTCTCTTAGCCCCCATGACAAATTTAACTAACCAAAATTTCTTATGCTTACTCCTTTGCAAATGAAAAATTTCAATATTATTAGAGTTTATATAAATGTGGCTAGCTCCAGAATCAATTAAAATTGCTATGAGATGATTATTGATCTTACCTTCCACTTTAATCATGGGGGACTAATACTTTGCTTGCTTGTTGTCCAGGGCTTCATAAATCCTTGGCATGCTTCCTCCCATCTCTTCCACTGTTTCAACCTCCTGAATGTCGTGAACAATTCTCATCCTTTCTCCTTTGTGAGGGAAATTACTATATAAGTGATTCTTCTCAGATCCCCAACATTGTACAAGATTTTCTCAAAATAATCAGTTGTTTTCTATTCATTTTGGGCTGACTGGCCTTACTGATTCGCTTGAGATTTATTATTGAAAAATGGTGGCTTAAAACCTTTCTGCCTTTGCTCCCGCTTTCCTTTCATCTTGTCATTCCAAGTCTTTTGAAAGACTGATCTCCCTCTGCTCTGCTCATAGGGATGCCTTGCTTTCCTTATGGTCTTCTCCAAAGTTTTAGGGTTATCATATTGTATCTTGTCAATATAGGAGGGTAACCCACTAAAAAACCTTTGGATTTTGACCTTTTCATCGTTTATGAATTCAACATACTTCAACAATTCAAAGAACCTCTTCTCATACTCATCCATTTTCATGTTTCCCAACTTGAGTTCAAAGAACGCTTTCATCTTCTTCTCATAGTATCGCTCAGAAAAATATTTCTCTTGGAAGTATCCTTTGAACTGCCTTCATGAGACCGTCTTCTCATCTAGGTGTTTGGCTTGCTTAAGTTGATCCCACCGCATGGATGCATTTCCTTGTAAGTGGTAGGTTTCAATTCTTGTTTCTACCCTGGAGGGGTAATCATGAAACTATAAATATTTCTTCATTTCCAACAGCCAGGCCTCGATATATTCTTCCTTCCTATGCTCACCATTGAAATTTGGTGGCTTGATCTCCCTGAGTTCACCTTGCAATATGTCTCCCTTAGGCCTTCTCCTTTGTCTCCTAACAAGGGACACACTTGGGATGCTCTCTAGCCCTGAACTAGCATGAGCTCTCCTAGTAGATTGCTCTAGGGAATGATGGCACCTACTCCTACTCCTTGACTTCCTGTCATTCTAATGCCTATCCCTTTTGCTATGGGATTTGGATGTTGTCACTTGCCTAGCACTAACTTCTTTCCTTGTGCCAAAACATTTTTTGTCTTTCTTCTGCAATATGTTCAATCTCTGAAGTATCTCTTCCCGAGACTTCATAATCTTTTCATTATCATCTCTATAGCTCTGCACTTTCCTATGCATACTTCTCATTGTTACAAACGCTTTCTTGTCCTTTCTTCCATTTGACTCTGTCTCAACATTACCCATGCTGATATACAAAACTTTAAATTCTTCCTCATGACTGTAGGACCCTTGGGCATGTTCCATTGTTGGGGTTCTCATATAAAAACCAAACTGATTCTCTAAACCTTTAATTCTGTAGAAAATGTGCATGCAACAACTTCTGTTAGATGAAAATAAATACATACACAATTTGGAAAATAATTCATAATTTTTTATTTTATTTTTTATTTATGCCCTTTAATGCCACCGGTCATCTTCTTTTGGGTTGGATGCAAAATTTTCCGCTCAAATTAATTTTTTGGGTTAATAGATGGGTTCTCCTCCTCAATACCTTTCCATCAACTATTTACTTTCCCAATTCTGAGTTCCGAGAAGAAAGTTACGGTCTTCAAAATTTTTGACCATTTTTCCTTTTATATCCCTGCATGCTACATGTGCTCTCTCTTTGCCAACACATTTTTAGGTACCAATAACTTAAATATGGCTCCATGGATGACTTCTATAGTCCATGAGATTTCCATAGACTGCTCGTGGGCCCCAAACTAACTTATGAGCTAGGAGTTATGCCCTCTAAAAGAAATCTAGTACTAAATTCTACCTTTCACTGTTTCCGCTGTAACTCCGTCATACAAGCTCCGTTTGACGAACAATTTAGCTTGCTAGAAAACTCTCTTCGAGCTCTATCATTTTAGAATAAAAAATTGTGCCCTAGAAGGACATACAATTTTGTACAAAATTGATTTTCTAAAAATGTTGTTTCGGCCCTAAAAATGCCCCACAAGACGAGGACCTTCAAAAAATGGAGTATCTATGGAAAAATTCTCTAAATTTCTATTGTAACAGTGTTTATATCCAACCGTTTCTCTTAAAATCATGATTAATCCTAATCGTTGATATTTTGGGCTTTTCTACGCTGTCGCTAGACCTCCGTAGGCTTGTTGGAACTCATCTTCAGAGTCTTCCCATCGAAACTTCAATTTTTGGGTACGCGAATTCCCCAAAAATCGCAGTTCGAACATTGTTGGACTTCCTCCGAAACTCGCAATATGAAGCACTATCAGACTCCTATCGAATCCTTCCAAATCAAAGGCTTTGATCTACTCATAGCCTTTCTTCATCGTTGGAGTATTCCCATCGAAATGCTTCCACTCTTGACTTTCCTCCGCCCTCCGACAGATATGACAGTCCTAAGAGTCGACAATCAATGACTCTAATAACGTCGGACCTTCAAACTTGCACGAATATTAACATCCCTTCAAATATATTCTCACTTGACCCTATGGGGCCCATGAAAAATCAACGACTATCGTTTCATCGCTCCACCTTGATCGACGATCCAAGTTATTCCTATGAGAACCTTCCATCAGAGTGCATTCCCCTTCGGGACCGCAACTCACTCCGACCTATTGATATTATGGTAGCTGCGAGAGGTATTAACCTCCATGTGTAACCTTTGTCTAGAATATAATATTCTAGAAGCAAGAGAAACCCTAAACATATGTGTAAAAACCCTAGAAGACAAGTCGACTCAGTAGAATAAATTATATTGAAGTATTACCCTCCAGAAAGAGAAGTCGACCAAGAAGCACTATAAATAGAAGGTGCTTGAGCTCATTTGTAATCATCTCACTCACTCTCTCAAGTATAGTGCAAGTTGGGAGCTGCAACTGGAAGAATGGAAGGTGTATATTCTGGGGTGATTCTTGGTCTCTCTCTCTAGCACTATCTAGCCTAAGATATGCACATTACTTTCTAGAATCTCTTGGTGGTATTCTTGGTGACATTCTTGGTGGTATTCTTAGTAAGTGCAACTGCAACTGCTGTAGTTGAGTATTGTTCTTGTTCTGTGCTTTTGAGAATTTATGTATGGTGCTCTATCTTTGGAGAAATACGCTCTCTCTTGGTTATATGTTGGTTCTAGTGCTGCTTCTGGAATCATTCTATTTAGCAAATGTTAAAGTGCTTGGGAGTGATGCATGCCTATGGTCAGGTGAAAATATTGTGATATTGTCTATGGTGAAACGAACACATCGAATATTTTAAAAGGTTATGGGACCACACTACCTTCAGAACAATCTAACCACTCGAAGCTAGAGCGAGAGTTCTTTGTCAAGCTCGTTGTAGCACAAGTTGCAGCTGCAACTAGGGTTTCTGATTTTGCATCTGCAACAAACCCTAATCTAATTCTTTGGGAACCTTAAATGAAGCATTGAACCTAATTTCTATATATTCTAGTGTGCCCTATCCTAGTGCACCCTCTAGTGTCCTTAGCCAACAAAAGCGTCAAGTTTGAGTTCTTGGTCAAAGTCAAAGTCAAAAGTTGACTAGTCAAAGTTAGAGTCAAAGGTTGAGTTTTGGTCAAAGTTGATTTTGTGGTGAAAGTTGAAATTTCATAGTTTCTAGCTTGTTCTAATAATTGAACCTTTTTGATTCAATTTCTAACCTCTTCTTGTCAAGATGGTGTCAAGTTTCAGATTAAAAGACAAGCTAAACGATGCTACAAATTTCAAAGGTATGTACTTCTCTATGCTTTTCAAGTTATATCATTCAATGAAGTATGAGTGTGTTTGCTGTGGATGTACAAGAGACCTTGTCCAAGCAATGATCTTGGATTTAGTACATTCAGAGGAACAATTGCACCCTTCCTAGCAGTTGAGGCTCCAGGTTCATGGTTTGATTGATCAAATTGTTAAGTTTCAATTTGCACATATCAAGTTTGATAGTTGCTACAGTGCAAGTAAACACTATAGTTGGGACAACAATATTTGAAAGGTTCTATTATTGCTAGTTATACTTGGCTGCATGTAATTACTATTGATATAGATGCTTATTGCACTTGTTTCCAAAATGAACTAACATCTTTTGTAGGAGATATTTCTTGGTTTTCTCTCGAGAAGGTCACCTTGGTAATTCTATGATGACTACCATCCTTGTTACCATATATATGTTCTTCTAAAAATACTATTGGAAATACTTTTTTCTCTTGTTGTTCTTGTTCCGGGAAGGTCACAGGCAATAGCTCTGAGAAAGAGCTACAATGATAGTTGCAAACATGGATTAGATGACTCCATCAAGTTGTGAGGCAGGTGATCTCACCAATTACCAATTATAAAGGAAGCGTGTAAAGAAAAATGAGTTTTGGACATCGTTCACTCATATGTGTGTGGACCAATGTCAACCTCCTCACTAAGCGGAAGATACATATCTTGAGGTTCTATAATGGAGGAGAATACACCTCTAAGGAGCTTGTTACATTTTGTAAAGAAACCGAGATTAGGAGGGAGCTAAATGTCCCACATAATCCTCAACAAAATGATGTGTCAGAAAGAAAGAACTGATCTATTGAAGAATTTGTTAAGGCAATGATGAATGACCAAAATATATCCATGTTTCTATGGGGAGAAGAAGCTATGACATCCGTATATGTTCAAAATAGAAGCCCTCATCGTATAATAAAGAACATGACTCCAGAAGAAGCTTTCTCCGGAAAGAAGCCAAGTGTTGAACACTTGAGGATATTTGGTTGTCCTGTCTATATTCATGTTCCCAAGGACAAAAGAAATAAGTTGGAACCTTCAGGAAAGAAGGGCATATTCGTTGGATATAGTGAGTCATCAAAAGATTACATAATCTATGTCCCAGGTCAACAAAAGGTTGAAATCAACACGAACATGACTTTTGATGAGAAGGTTGCCTTCAGGAAATCCATAGAAGATTCCATGGATTCCAATGATGAAGAAGAACATGAAGGTCCCAAGGAATAAACTATATGTTCTCCAGAACATCCTAAAGAAGATCCATAACAACCACTTGAATCTGTGAAATCAATTATTGTACCTGAGACTAGAAAGAAGCAGAAAGACATAAAGCTCCCAGTGGCACCTTTAGGGAGAGAAAGAGGCCCAAAAGGTTCTCTAGTTATGTAGAACTCATGACAAGTCTTGTCAATGCAGAACCTTCCACTTTTGAAGAAGCAATCAAGAAGAAGGAAAGGAAGGAAGCTATGATGGAGGAATATCAATCCATCATGAAAAATGATGTATTGCAAATTGTGCTTAGACATGAAGGAAAGTATGTAGTCACTTCAAAATGGGTTTACAAGATAAAGAATGCAGTAGACGAAAGTATCGATAAATACAAGGCAAGATTCGTGGCTAAAGGGTTCTCCCAACAGGAGGGAGAAGACTATGATGAGACGTTTGCTCAAGTTTCCAGATATACCTCTATTAGAGCCATCACATCTCTTGCAACATCCATGGGTTGGAGTTTACATCAGATGGATGTAAATACCGATTTTCTCAATGGAGTAATTGAGGAAGAAGTATACATAGAGAAGCCTCAAGGTTTTGAGGTACACCCGAGAGAAACCCATGTATGCAGATTAAAGAAGGCCTTGTATGGACTCAATCAAGCTCCAAGAGCTTGGTATGCACAGATTCACAGTTACTTGACGAGACTTGGATTTTCCAAGAGCTATGTTGATCCAAACCTTTATTACAAGGTTGTGAATGATGCACATGTGATACTTGTGATCCTACTACTATATGTTGATGATTTGTTTCTGACAGGTGCAAAGCCTCTCATTATTTAGTGTAAGAGGGAGCTAGCCTCTAAATTTGATATGAAGGATCTTGGTCTCATGCATTATTATTTGGGACTAGAAGTATGGCAAAAGTGTGGTGAAATCTTTCTAGGGAAAGGGAAGTATGTTGTAAAGATCCTTTCGAAGTTTGGGATGATGGATTGCAAATCCATGACAAATCCCATGGTGACAGATCTAAGGAAGTTGAGAGACTATGATTCTGATCCAGTAGACACATCCCTGTACCGACAGTTGATTGGCTCATTGATGTATTTGGTTAATACCTGATCGAACATTTTCTTTTTTGTGAACACGTTGAGCGAGTTCCAGGTGCAACCTAAACATGAACATTGGATAGCTGCAAAGCACATTTTGAGATATCTTCGTGGGACGCTAAACTATGGTTTGAGATATGGCTCAAACAATGATGTACAATTTCATGGATTTACTGATTCAGATTGGGTAGGGGGTGCATATGACATAAAGAGTACTTCTGGGATATGCTTCAGTGTGGGCTCTGCTATGATATTATGGGCTAGTAGAAAACAAAACTCTGTTGCATTCAACACTGCAGAAGCAAAGTATATTGCATCTTGTTATGCTTGTATGGAAGTAGTATGGCTCTGTAAGTTGATTTCTGGACTATTTGATCATGTGCTGGATTCGACTGTGATATATTGTGATAATCAAAGTTGTGTGAAGCTTTCAGAGAACCTTGTGTTCCATGACAAGTCAAAACACATTGAGATCAAGTACTATTTTATCTGTGATAAAGTCTAGAAGAGAGAATTAGTTCTCCAATACATCTCCATCGATGAGCAGACATATGATATTTTGAAAAATCCTCTGTCCAAGATAAAGTTTGCATACTTGAGGGACACACTGGGACTCATGGAGATTTCTCCCTTGGATGACAGGGAGGAGATTACTTCCTCGGTTGGGAGGGGGTGCTGATACCTTGCATCATGGAAAGTCAATGTGTTGGTGGACAAACATTCTCTAGGTGGAGAATGGTCCATGTAGAACAAATTGCTGGTGGGCGGACATTCTCCCCATGGAGGATGGTACAGTTTGACAGATTGCTGATGAACAAACATTGTCCCTGTGGAGGATGGTCCAGGTTGACAGATTGCTGGTGGAAAAACATTCTCTCTGTGGAGAATGGTCCAGGTTGACATATTGCATATGTAGCATGGAAAACTATTCTCCTGAGGCATTTCCCAGACATGTAGAATGGTCCAGGACAACTATTCTTCTGGGGCTTGGCCCGGACAGGTAGAATGGTCTGTCTCCATGAGTTCACAGTAGTGACCAAAGTGGGGACATTGGCACAAGACAAACATTTTCCTTGAGTTCACAGTAGTGGCCAAAGGGGGGAAAATGGTCCAGGACAATCATTCTTCTAGGACGTATGTCCGGATTAGAAGAATGGTCCCTATAGCCCATGGCGTGGCTTTCAACGTTTGGGAGGACAATCATTCTTCTAGGACATATGTACAGATTAGAAGAATGGTCCTTGTAGCCCATTGTGTGGATTTCAACATCTGGGAGGAAAATCATTCTTCTAGGACGTATGTTTGGATTAGAAGAATGGTCCTTGTAGCCCATTGCGGGGATTTCAACATCTGTTGGGACAATCATTCTTCCTGTGTCATAGGTAGTGACCAGGATAGGAAGAATGGTCCCTATATCACTCTATTGAGTGAGTGACTTATGCGAGACACTTTTTTGAGTGCGCTAAGTCCAACAGATGACTTATTCAACATCATGCCCGATTACTCAGATGGAGTATGTCCTCGAGAGATGATGAAAACGATGATATGATTTGATTCCAGGAGACTGTTATACTTCATGGTGATAACTTATGTAGCTAGTAGCAGTGGAGACTGTATGTCTGTGGACAATATCTATGTACTACTCTGGTGGATGTGTTCCATTGGTAGTGACTGTGTGTCACTAGATAGTAGCTTTGCGCTACTAGGAGTGGTTGTGTACCACTGTATAACATTTGTATACTACTATGGATCAACATTGTTCTGATCTATTGGATGGCATTGTAGTAACTGTGTACTACTACCTGATTTCCATGGAGACTACCAGTAGTATTGAAAGTGTTTCCTAGGATGGTGTGCCAATCAATAGTGTTGGAGGTGATTTCTAGCTAGATGGATAGTGATGATGATGCTCGTGACTTGATCCACGTGATCATGAGATAACACGTGTGGCTATGATGATGCTACGTGTATAATGGTCTGCAAGACTATGTGAGCCTTGCCCATACCATGTGAAATGGATGGATGTGTTTGAGACCATTACAATTAATACCTCCCTAGCTAGGAGGGAGTGTTGATTTTATGGTAGCTGCGGGAGGTATTAACCTCCATGTGTAACCTTTGGCTAGAATAGAATATTTCAGAAGCAAGAGAAACCCTAAACAGATGTGTAAAAACCCTAGAAGACAAGTCGACTCAGTAGAATACATTATATTAAAGTATTACCCTTCAGAAAGAGAATTCAACCCAGGCAGGTGACAAGAAGCACTATAAATAGAAGGCGCTTGATCTCATTTGTAATCATCTCACTCACTCTCTCAAGTATATCGCAAGTTTGGAGCTGCAACTACAAGAATGGAAGGTGGATCTTTTGGGGTGATTCTTGATCTCTCTCTCTAGCACTATCTAGCCTATATATGTGCCTTACCTTCCAGTATCTATTAGTGGTATTCTTGGTGACATTCTTGGTGGTATTATGATATTCTTGGTGGTATTCTTGGTAAGTGCAACTGCAACTGCTACAGTTGAGTATTGTTCTTGTTATGTGGTTTTGGGACTTTCTGTTCAGTGCACTATCTTTGGATAAAGATGCGATCTCTTGGTTATCTGTTGGTTCTAGTGTTGCTTCCACAATCATTCTATCTAGTAAAGGTTAAAGTCCTTGGGGGTGGCTGCCTGCCTATGGTTAGGTGTCAATATTGTGATATTGTCTATGGTGAAACGAGCACATCGAATATTTTAGGATGGCCAACACCCTCCGATGAACGATTAGGATCTAACAATGTCCAGATCCTATGGTCTAGGTTAAAATCAAGGCCACAAGGCTTCCATCCTCCACCTGGAAACTCACATCCATTGCCCCCTCCTCTGGTGAGACATATGTCACCATTAGGACCGTTAATTCTCCAGGTTGAATTAATCTGAGCCGTCGATTTCTAAACTTCACGTCTACCATGAAATACACAGGAAATCGATTTCCATGGCCGAATTCGACTCTGCAACCTATAACTTGACGCCATGAATTACTTTCATCAGTTGCTCTGAAGGACTGAAACTTGAAAATATGCTCATAATTCGAGGGATTTTACTTCTGTTCACCAATTTTCCCCCAAATCCATCACAAGACAAAATATGCAACCATGAATATGCTCAATTCATGCTGGTTCCTAGCCCATACAAACTCAGTGTTGAACCTTGAGCTCTGATACCATTCTGTAATGCCCCCTAGCTTAACCAAGGAACATTACTACGCGGAAAAACACATACAACACACAATTTTATCTTGCTAATTGAATCCTGTAGCTTACCAAATATGATTAAAACACATTTTTCAACTAAATTACTCATACCCATAATTATATGCAACTACAACATTCTAACAAGTGCCTATGCAACTGATAAAACATCTATAAAAAAACAGATAAAAACCATTCTCATTCACTGAGTAAATGCACATCCATGAACTCATAAATAATTTAGCAAAATAAATAAACACTTATCTTTTATAAAACGTTTGTGCAACCAATTGCTTGGGTAGGATGTTCCACCCAACCATAGACCTGCTATTCCAAATCTCAACAACAAATCACCCCCAAGTTGGGGCTAGGAATCCACAAAAGAAGGGTGCCTCTCACAGTCCCCTCACAACTCAGTATCATACAACCCACTGGTTGTATCCTACAACTATCCTGAATTTCCTCCATCTCTCTTCCTCTTGACCTGCCCAACCCAAGGAATGTACCCCATCACTGCTCTTAGTCCATAGGGTGTCCCATTAATTTATCAGGGTCTCTCTGGCACATGTAGCGAGGAATCTCTCTGCTGGTAACTTAAGTGAACTCACTGCTAGGAAAAAAAACATCAACCACTTGCTGATATAGTGCAACTCACCCAAGAGTTCACTCTTCAGGCCTGCCAACCTAGCTCTTCAATTTCCAGCTCCAAAATGCTCCAAAAACTCTCCAACATGATCCATAATTCGCTTAGCCTTGTTGTTTTAGCTCCCAAGCTCTTTTTTTTTGTTCTGTTTTCTCTTGTTGTTTTTCTAAAACTTGATTGTCTAAAACTGTTGTTACTACCCATACAAATTTCATCTCTTTCCCCAAGACAATTGACCGCTCACTCTGCCTAATGTTGATTGATTCTTCCCCATGCTTTCCAATAACTATAGGATGTGATTCTCACACCCACCTTATGACATATATTCAATGACCAGGCTCTCATACACCCAACTAGAAATTAGAAGTTTTCCCCAAATGATAATAAAATTAAGAAATGTGGGTTTGAATTAATACCCATAAATTATTTCCCATTTGAACCCCTCTTGGACACTCTTTAGACATTCCCCTCTCTTGTGGATTAATTAGCTCCCATCTCTGTCTATTCCCAACAACTGGTGTTTCATTATATTGATTTACATTTCAGAAAATACATTTCACAATTACATTGCTTGGCAACAACTATATTCTTATCTACATTATGCATTAATTAAAATGGGGATTATAGTGGGGATGTTACATTTTTCCCTAGATAGTGTTTTTGGGAGCTTGGAGGGTTGCACTAACATATATTAAGGTTAGAGCATGTACTTGAACTTTATCTATTATATGTATCTATGAAGTATTTAGATGTCCAAACTTGTTTTACTGCAAATTTGATTTTTAGTTTTCATTGTCTTCATGGTTTGGTAATTTCCAACACTTGTATGTCTCTTTGATTTGACATAGGTTGAGACTGAAATCGTTAAGGGTTCAACATTGATATTGAAGACAATAGGACATAATTTGCTTCTATAATTATTGTTATCCTAAAGTGATTTTTGGTTTTGGTTTATGGATGATAAGATTGTTGAAACTTGTTGGCATAAGTTTGATATCTTTTCTTTTGAATTTCCCCATGGTTTGGTGTTGGTTAGAAGTGAAACATTATTTGTTTCTTGCTGTTGTTTTATTATATTTCATACTAACCCTCAAGATGAAAATTCGTGGGGACTAGATCCGATATACTTATAGTACAAAGGTGGAATTTTCAAGTTGCATTAATTGTCCTAAAACCAAAACTTTCTACATATAGAAGTGTTCTCATGAAAGGAACTCCACCTCTAATTGTGTGCCACATGTCCTTTTAGGTGTGTCAATATGATTACCATCCTCCAATGCTCCTCGATGTTTTTAGGTTCTCAACGAACCTCCATGAAGTATGCTCCTAAACCCAAGCATCCTCAAGTCAAGCGTCCAACCCCCAAGGTGTATATCACATTGTCCCAAGGCCCTAGGTTCAAGTGATCTTCTCCAAGTTCCTAACGCTCCTCCTCCTAGGTAGGTACCTCTCCTAATCAAGGCATTAACTCACCCATTGTTTGCAGCCAATCGGATAGTCATCACACTGATTAGGACAACAACCTCCTAGGTGAGGGTGCCATGCTAGCTTTCTAACCAAGGTCAACCATCCACCCAAAGTAAGCCATCCATATGTCCATGACACATTGCCAAGGGACTAGCGCTTGGTGAAAACATTATGGAGTAACCCCAAAAGCTAACTATTATCATGTTAACGCCAATTGTTTTTGAGCCTATCTATCACTCACACATGCCAAGTATGGAGCATATAATAGGAAATCAAATTATAGTCAACAAATCACTATAACACTTGATATACCAAAAAATAAGGTGAATCCCTTTGGGAAACCATACTTCTCTTATGTAAATGCCCAAATGGAAACACTCCAAAGACCCTAAATAGATGAAACAATACATTTTCTTTTAAAGAAGAAAAAAAATCATCTATTAGCAACATGTACAGAATTTACAAAATGACATCATAAACTTATTGTAACACATATCTATGTGTACTCCGTGATAAGGATTTCTCAACCCTTGGAAGGAGGGTGGTTGAGAATGAATTCTCTCATCTCTTCTCTTACGCACAACGTGCAAATGAGAACCCATAAAGAAATGATGAGGGTTTCTCAACCTTTGGAAGGTGGGAGGTTGAGAATGAATTCTCTCATCTCTTCTCCTCTTGTGCACAACATGCAACTGAAAAAATGAAAACCCATAAAGAAAATAAGGTTTTTATATTATAGAGTCGCAAGGTTTCTACTTTCCCTAATTTCGTTTTTTGGTATTTATATTTCTCTATTTTTGGTATTTCTATAATTTTCTCATATATATAAAACTAACTTTGTAATTTGCATGAATGATTCCACTATAAAAAATAATACAATTAATTACTCAAATAAAACAAAAGAAACGTTCCTTAATTACTTAAGATGAAAATTTTAATTCAAAATACATAAAGGTCGTTAAATTTGAAATATAATCTATACATTACCACAAGGTGCTTAGAATTTGTTCTCATTGATGGGTTGAAATATAATCTAGTGGTCCAGATAGAGAAATAAATATTTCTTCGTTTCTTCACACTACTTCGGGCCAAGTAGATTACATCTTTGGATTCAACCCAACAAGATTTGGACATTTGATGGTTTTTAATCCATGTTTCATGCACGAAAAAAACAATTTTGCAAAAGAAATATCATACAACCATTTAAATTTTTTAAAATCTTCAATCTCGAGATACCACAATTACAAGGTGGTGAAAGATAAAGTATTTGTTTTCATTAAGATTTATTTCTTTACAAAGCAAGTGAATTTACATGTTTTTGAAGGTTTGTTTGAAGGGCTTGATCTTGCAAGTGATAAGTGGTGATAAGTGGTTTGGTGTGATTAGGGAAATTATAATATTTTTTGATCTGATATAAAATTGAAATATTCTTTAATGTAATATTATTATTTTTTGATGTGATATAAATGTTTTTATTATTTGATTTTTTATAAATGTTTATTATTGGAAGTGATATAAATGTTTTTATTTTTTGATTTTGCAAGTGATTTGATGTGATTAGGAAACTGATAATATTTTGTGACGTGATATGAATATTTGAAATATTTTTTGATGTACCATTATTATTCTTTGATGTGATGTAAATGTTTCTATTCTTTGATCTTGCTGGTGTGATTAGGAAAGTTATAATATTCTTTGATGTGATATAAACATTTGAAACATTTTTTGATGTAACATTATTGCTATTCTTTGATGTGATATAATTCATGTGTTATAAATGTTTATTATTTGATGTGATATAAATGTTTATATTCTTTGATGTGTTATAAATGTTTATTCGTGGATGTGCTATAAATGTTTGAAATATTCTTTAATGTAACATTAATAAATTGTATTCTTTATTTCAATTATATTGAACATTATTTAAATTGTAAATGTTTGAAATTGAAATATTGTTTGATGTAACAGTAAAAATAACATATATAAATGTTTCTATTATTTGATGTTTTATAAATGTTTATTATTGGACGTGATATAAATGTTTTTATTCTTTGATCTTGCAAGTGATTTGGTGTGATTAGGGACCGATAATATTTTTTTTTACGTGATATGAATATTTAAAATATTCTTTGATGTACCATTATTATTCTTTGGTGCGATGTAAATGTTTCTATTCCTTGATCTTGGTGTGATAATGGAAGTCATAATATTTTTTGATGTGATATCAACATTTGAAACATTTTTTGATGTAACATTATTGCTATTCTTTGATGTGATATAACTCTTTTTATTATTTGATGTGTTATAAATTTTTATGATTTGATGTGATAGAAATGTTTATATTCTTTGATATGTTATAAATGTTTATTAGTGGATGTGCTATAAATGTTTGAAATATTCTTTAATTTAACATTAATAAATTTTATTCTTTATTTCAATTATATTGAACATTATTTAAATTGTAAATGTTTGAAATTGAAATATTGTTTGATGTAACATTAAAATGAATATTTTTTTTCTATTCTTTGATGTTTTATAAATGTTTATTATTGGATGTGATATACTTGTTTTTATTCTTTGATCTTGCAAGTGATTTGGTGTGATTAGGGAGCTGGTAATATTTTTTGATGTGATATGAATATTTGAAATATTCTTTGATGTACCATTATTATTCTTTGGTGTGATATAAATGTTTCTATTCCTTGATATTGTCAGTGATTTGGTGTGATTAGGGAAGTCATAATATTCTTTGATGTGATATAAACATTTGAAACATTTTTTGATGTAACATTATTGCTATTCTTTGATGTGATACAACTCTTTCTATTCTTTGATGTGTTATAAATGTTTATTATTTGATGTGATAGAAATGTTTATGTTCTTTTTTTCCAAATGAAAAATTTCTCTTTGTATTAAATTGGAATTTTCCGAGATGATACAAAATTATATTCTTATATTCTTTGATGTATTATGAATGTTTATTCGTGGATGTGTTATAAATGTTTGAAATATTCTTTAATGTAACATTAATAATTTGTATTCTTTATTTCAATTATATTGAACATTATTTAAATTGTAAATGTTTGAAATTGAAATATTGTTTGATGTAACATTAAAAGTAATGAGTTCTTTGATTCAATTATATTGAACATTATTTGAATTGTAAATCTGTGAAATTGAGATATTCTTAGATATATTTTTTGTTGTAACATTATAAAATTGTGTTTTTATATTGAACATTATTTAAATTGTAAACATTTGAAATTAAAATAGTCTTTGATGTAACATTAAAAAAATGTTTTATTTTTTATTTTTTTAATTCAATTATATTGAACATTATTTGATTGTGAATGTTTAAAATTGAATATGATTTGAATTGTAAACATTTTGAAATGTACATTTTCGTTTTTACTGATATGATTCTAATTATAAACATTTGAATATCAAACATTATTTTAATTGTAAAAGTGTTCAATTATATTGAATTTAGAACATAAACAAATTATAAATGTGTTCAATTATATTGAACATAGAACATTATTTGAATTGAACAATTAAATAGAACATTATTTGAATTGTAAACAATGTTCAATTATATTGAAGATTATTTGAATGAGTTTAACTATATTGAATATAGGACATTAAAAAATGGTAAACATGTTAAATTGTGTTCTTTGATGTAACATTATTATTTTTTGACGCAATATAAATGGTTCTATTATTTGTTGTGTTATAATTGTTTATTCTTTGATGTGATATAAATGTTTATATTCTTTGATGTGTTATAAATTTTTATTCGTGGATGTGTTATAAATATTTGAAATATTCTTTGATGTAACATAAAAAATTATACACCTAGATGGGGTGCCATATGTTAGAGCCACTAGCCTTCACATGAGCTAGGTGGATGATGGCTTGCACATTGATGTACATGACATATTGCAAATATGAGGGAAGGAGCAGGATGAGGGCATTCATGCCCGAACAATCCCTTCTGTTTTACAAATATGCAATTGAGTTGGTGAAATGATTGGAGTTATGTGCCATCATGGAAGCAATAGGCACCTAGTTATTCTAGTTCCTGAAAGTTTGGGAAGGTCCAACACTCGTGGATACTCATGCAACTTAGACATTCAATGTCGACGTAATATCTTTCCTAAGACCTAGTTTCGACATTGCATATCTATTTCTCTTGGTTAGATATGTCATCACATTTCCTCTCTTTCTTTGTTCAACAATCACCAGTTCTATTTATTTGATTCTTAGTTTGAAAATTGAGCATTTCATTAAGCTAATTTGGGTTACCTCCAACAGTTAGTGGATTTTGGTGTTGAGCCTCATCACATCGAATCAATATCAAATTTCGTCCTCAATTCGTCACTACATCATTTCATTTCCATCTCCTACTCTTGCTGTCCTTGTTAGTTGCCATCTTAGCCATTGGCCTCACCTGTAACCTGAAAACTTCATCTTCGATTGGTTTGGGAGTATGGCTATGTTGAACACTGAACTAGACTCAAAATCTAGCAAAAGAGGGTCTTGCAGAAGGTCAAAACCAGAGCCAAAATGGATGCCATGAAGGCAACCAATGATTTCCATTCTAGATTCTCTCATGCGATCAAGGAAGAGATGACACACCTGAAAAATCTAGTTAAGAAAAAGAGGAAAATGATAACCAAAGAACAAATTGAGGAAGAATACACGGGTTGGACCCCTGATTTGGGCTTGTTTAGAACCAAAGAAAAAACTTGTCAGGATGACAGATCTTTACTAGCTCAATAAATCTTTCACCACCCAAGTTGCGAAGGAAAGAGTCATCCATCAACATTCCATTCTCCACAAGTTGGATTTAATGGATAGTAAATTCAAAGCGATTTTCAAAGAGTCTTCAACATTAACATCATAGTTTCCAACCGGCCTAGGCTAGTGAGAATGATAACATAATAGCTCCTGAAGGAACTTTAGGATCATAGGTCACTCCCTCCAACACAAACCTAATTGAAGAAGACCCCTTGCCTTCCAAAGGTGGTTAGAAAGAGGTGCCACAATCACCCAACTTTGTAGGCCCATTAGACTAAATTGGCCCTGTCTAGTTTTATTCTCACTTCAAGGATGTTACTCTTTCATCACGTTTTCTTGTTATTTCCAAGTATATCTTATGCATTGCTTAAGCTGGTATATGTTTAAAATTTAAAGGTTATATAACCTTTTTTTGAGATTAAACTATGACTATTTTATGACTTGCAGTGGCCTGGCTTCTATAGTGGCAAGCCATAGGAAAACATGATTGTACTATTTTTTTTTGTATGATATTAATATAAGAACCTGCTAATTTACGCAAAAAAACATTAAAAATTGTATTATTTAATTCAATTATATTGAACATTATTTAAAATGTAAATGTTTGAAATTGAAATATCTTTAGATGTAACATTAAAAGAAAATGTTATGTAATTTTATTATATTAAACATTATTTAAATTATAAATGTTTGAAATTGAAATATTCTTTAATATATTCCTAAATGACGCTCTGGTTGGAGTGAGGGCTGTGCATTTTCATAGTGTGGGAGGAGGGGAGATGCATGTGCCAATGACATGGCTGGTACCGTGCTGGCAGACACCGTCCCCTCCACTTGGACACTTGTCTCCAACTAACACCCCATCCTTGGGACACATATTAAATTGTTATTCTTACATTAAAGATATTATATTTTTAAAATATAATATCTACTTTTATATCTATCATAAGGGAACATAAAATAAAAGACCCCCAAAAGTGATCTAAATGTTTAAATATTATTTGGACATTTAATAGTGTAATTAAACATTAAAATCTACTTTTATATTCATCATTAAGAAACGTAAAAGAAAAGACCCAAAAAATTATTTAAATGTTTGAATATTATTTAAACATTAAACAATTGTAATTGAAAATTAAAATAGTATAATTAAATATTATTTAAATATTAAAAAATCATATAAACGTTTGAATATAACCGTATTTGAAGCATTTTTAAAAATAAAATCTACTATTATGTATTTTTCCATTCAAATGTTTCAAAATGTTTTCATTTCAAAACTCAAAAATGGGATTTAGTTTATGCATTTTTCCATTCAAATGTTTCAATGCGTTTCTATTTCAAAACTAAATAAGAGAAATAGTTGCTAAGTAGCTAGTCCCTGCCTAGTTCATATGTCGAGTCGTTGAAATAAGCATAGTTTCATATGCCTAGTCATTAAAATACGCGTAGTGACTTATGGTGCAAGATCCGAGATCTTTTATTCACACATTATAATTAACACTGATTCCAAGAGATAGACCTTCAACAAGAACAATATAACCTCAGTTTGAGGAGAGAATTTTGCAACTTTTTCACCATTATCAAACTTACATTACGATATAAATGTTCATTATAAAATTAATGCTCGATGAGATAGGTGGAATATATATATATATATATATATATAATGCACTTTCGTGAGAAATTTGTGTCCTATTGTTCAAATCAATAGTTACATAATAGCTTGCATGAGTATTCTAGTATCTTGAAACACACTTGTTTCTTTAAAGTGTTATTCTACCAGAGTATCATATTGTGCAGCCTTAGTTATAGTTGTTACAGTAGAGAGTCACAACTGTAGATATTTTTCATTGACATAATGTTATTCAACCCTAGTATCATATTGTGCAACCTTAGTTATAGTAGTTGCAGTAGAGAGTCTAGTTGTTGCAGTAGATAATCACAACTCTAGATATCTTTCATTGACATAGGTGAATAACTAAGGAAGAAACACTTATGTCAAAGAAGTTGTGCGAAGAGTAACTCTGCTGCAAATATCTTTTGCTCAAAGATCATATTATATTTATTCCCCGCCTCTCAAGGGACTTTGATCAATTTTCGCCTTTGAACATGAACTGTTGGAGTTAATTTCAATAAGTGATGCAACTAGTTGCAGACATATCATTTGTACTAGTTGTGGTTGGAAGTGTTGTAGCAGATGATATTGTTGGGGATAGAGAGACTCATACTATTTGTTTCCTTGAAGATACAACCCTACTTGTTTGTAAATATGTTGAAGGTGGGGATACTTTTACTTGCTCCATGTTTTCAAAGTTGGCCTTTTCTCCAAGAGATTCTACTGCCATAATTACCCTCTCTAACCTTGCCAATATTTCTATTAGAAGAGTAGAAAAGCTAGTAAGTAGAAGGATCTCCATAAATGAAAAATTGTTTCATTTCATTTCACACATGTTGCTAGCTTGATCTCTTGACATAGCTTTGTGTATCGTCCCCTCAAGAATAGTTCGCGATGATGTTGTATTTAGTTCACCTGCCTATTTTTTTGGGTTTGGTGTTGAGGATGCATGCAATTTGTCTATTATAGTTAAAATTTTGTGGGAATTTGGTGGGGTCCTCAAGGGCTTCTCCTTTGCAATTTTCCACCTCTTAGTATCGAAGAAAAGCTCAATCTGTTCTCTCAAATAATTTTTCACATTCTCCACCACTGTTGTTAATCGATCCATTATTAAATGGGAATTTGTAATTTTTTTTGTCATCCTTATGCTCTCTTCCACTTCACGCAAAATATCTACAGACTCTTTACCGATGTCCATGCATGGCGTTTTAAAAATTTCTCTGACATCAAGTGGAGCTTAACCATACAATGTTATCACCAATTCCTATGTCACATTATCACCAACTATCATTATAGTATAAAATGCAAGAGTAGAATAATCGGGTTTCCACAAATACCTGAATCTCAGAGTTTAAAAGTCCATTTAAAGCCTCCACAATGGGCACAATATCAGGTTGTTTTTCCAACTTTTACATAAAGATTCCATGGATATATGAAGAAGAAGCATCCATGGGGTGGTTCCCATCTAGTGAAATTCATCTGCAAAATTAAATGTTCTTTTTGAAAGAAAAACGAATAACCAAACTTACATGATAGTAGACGATAGTATATACTTATGAATTATGATATTTACCAATGATTCTTCTGTGACCTTCGAGTTCAACACACATTTATAGCCTCGTAGGATCTCGTCACCACCTAATTCCTGGTCATCTTTTGGCTTCACGAAGTATTGTGTGATGTATAATGCAAAAACACAAACAAATTCATAGCCTTTGTTAAAAAGTATGCACATACGATAAAAATAAATGAAAGTTTATAATTAACATTTTAATTGTTTACTTTACTTTATGAATTGTATTTTTTTGAACAAAATGAATAGAAGTTAATAATTTATTAAAAGATGAGACACTTTTCATATTCGTGAGTGCATGAATAGTGCGTGGAGGGAGATACAATGACTCTTCTTATGAACTGTATCATGTCAAAACTGGTGGTGTACCCTAAAGCTCAGAAGAGATCCCAGGAAGAGTTGGAGCATGCCCATGTAAAAACTGAGAACATTTTCTTCCACGATAAATTCA
>SNQJ01S0160611.1:0-13581 GCA_010110895.2 Picea sitchensis
CAGTCACCAGAAGACCTTTTTTGGCTCCGTTTGACTAGAATACCTACAAGTAATGTATAAACTATCCCTCAAACCTAAATACACTTATAATTCAGATTTTATTCTAGATTTCGAGAGGAGGGAATGCACTCAATATGGTAGAACTGGTCATGACATAATCAGAACTTGGTGGGGTAGTCTAGCCAAATTCAAAAACGACGCCCATGGAATATATTCCACAACATCTTTGGATGCCCACATTTTATACATTGCCATGATGCTCTATCGGTTATTCGTAAGGAAAAACCTTACACATTTCACAGTGGAATGGGTGTCTATAATCAATGAAGTTTCTGAAGGCTATACTTTTAATTGGGAAAATATGTTGTCAGATAACCTAGCTAAGTAGGCTTCCGAGTACAAATCGTTGAATTCTAAAGGACAACATGCTCCTTTTTACATGTTCATGTACATCATGGATGCAATCTTCTTTATGACTCCATTTCCCCTCATGAACTGGAGCTGGACCCCGACTAGTTTTGAGTCCATACATTTTTATCATTCAAAGCTATGGGAGGAATACTCCAAAGATTTCTTTTATGAAATATGTCACAATGTAGTGATACCTATTCATGTGGATTTTTATGGACACCCTCCTTCCAGGATTTCAAAACATATTATGGGGAATTTGGGCACAATTGCAGATTGGTATATTGAAGAGAACTTATCCTACATCATAGTATTATGTTTCTTTGTTTCTCCTCATTCCCTTCCAAAATTATTTCCTAATAGACTGGTATGCAGAGAAGTGGCATATCAAACAGTGGCAAGAGGAATTACCAAGGATTTGAGAGAATAACAGAAAAAGGTATGGCCAACCTTTCCCCTACAGGTTGGCATGTTCACATTACTTGATTTTGGGCATACGAAGGTTGAGGCTTCATCTTTGGATAACATCAAATTGGTTGATATTGAATTCAAAAGACATGACACTCATAAGGTGGTTGAGAATCATTTGTCCCATTTCAATATGAAAAGGTACATTCACAAAGATTCTCCTTACGATGATGTTTTCAAAGGAGTTCGAGTTTATGATGAAGTTCAAAACAGAGTTCAAAATCTACCTCTAGATCAGTAGTCTGGCTTCCTTAATTTTCAGAAACACAGAAGGATCAACCTTCCAAAGATTTTACAGGGAGAATCAAAGTCGTTTTTTTCCTCACAGGAAATAGCACCCATAGATCCCTAGCAAGGTAGCTTGACTGAAAACAAAGCTCAAGAAGTAGTAAAGAATACAAAGGAGTTATTTAAATATATAAATGCATCAATTCTAGGTAAATATGATCAGAAGTTATTAGCATCTTTTGAGGCCTTCATGAAGCATGGACATGATTTCCCTCTTTCATCATCAACTACTACTTCTGTTGGCCCAAGTGTCACAAGTCCAGAGAAGTCCACTGCACTTATTTCTCCCATTCCCTCACTTACTCCCATAGCTACAAGTTTTGAAGTTCCCAGTTCAGAGGCTATTCATATAAATGAATTCACACCTATTCTGCCTTAAGAGATGCCTCCATCAAGTTTCTTTTTCAATAAGAAAATAAAAGCCATCATAAGAAGAGAATCTCAGCAGAAGGAAGGAGTAATTGCCAAGAGACAAAAAATAGTATATGACGGACAAGGACAAAATGATCCTGAATTTGCCAAAGAGGTTGTAGATTCATTAGGAGCCTTCGCCACTGCCAACGGTTAGTGGATAATCTTACAAAACAACTGCAACAAAAGTCTCTCATGGTTGAGAAATTGAAAAATCATATGCAACACATAGAACTGACTACCTGAAGTAAAATGAATTACGACATTGAGCAAATCATATTGGGTTATCAAAAACATATGAAGTAGCTACATGAGAAACTGGAGGTGAGTGTCCAAAATTTATAGGTTAGCAACTCCATGCTTATTCGGCGAGTTTGTTCAATAGAATAGTTGCATGCCCAAATAGTTGTACTAGAGAACACAAGAATAAACAATGTTTCATTCAAAAGGAAAGCATATGAGATTAATGAAAAGTTGGAAACTTTCCAGTTAGATCTATATCAGGCCATGGATACTATTCAAAAATATTATCAAGGGATCAACAATTGTCTGAAGAATATTTATGACAAAGAAAAGGAAGCCTATATGGCCAGATCCAAATTCTGGGAATTTATTGTATGGAGACAGAAAGTCAATATTCTTGGTCTTGCCCCTTTTTCATAGTATGAACAGGTGAAAGGGGAAATGGATTTGAAAGTTTGGGAAACAAACCTTGAAGAAAGCAAGAAGCTGGCCAGGGAGGCTAAGGAGGCTTGTCTCAATACCCTTGCTACTATAGAGTCATAATTGGTTGAGTTCAATGGCAATTCCATCCTCGATACACTTGGGCAAATTGATATAGAAAAGAATAAAGAAAATTCCAGAAAAAATAAGGAAAGTTTGAATAATACCATCCAACAAGTAAATCATATTGATTTGCAAAATATAAATGAGGTTTTGATAAAACCAAATTTGCAACACCAAGTTACAACTCAGGAAATCAAGAAGATTCAAGAGAAAATACTAGTAGTGCATAAAAAGGTGCTTGCATTCCAATTGAATGAGAACATTGAACCTTCTAGATTTGTGGTAGCATTGATGGAAATGTGTGCTCGGTTCAATGAAAAAAAAAAGGTGAGCACATTTGTGAGCAAATAAAGGATCAAATGAAGTGCCAACAAATCAAGTGTATCTCAACAAAATCTGCATTTTGTTGTTGATTTCGATTGTATTCTATAGTTAGAGCTGAAAAGATGGAATGTCTAACTACTTCTAGTTAAGACACTTTTTGTATAAATAAGCAGATCTTATATCTATTCAGTGCTTCTTCTTGCCAAATTTAAAATAAATAACTTATTGAATATCAATATAAAGAGAAGATAAAGATTTTAAGTCTCATTTCTATTGAGTTATGTGTTACCCCTGTATTTCCATTTCCTTCTCATATTAGCTTCTTTATGTGGTTCTTGAAGATTGAATGATTAAAATTTAGTAATACATCTACTGTGATCTTAATACATTGAAATTTAGTTGAGTTATAACTTTTCCTCTATTCTTACTATGAGTAAAAACAAGACCTGTAATCTGTGTGTGTTTCTTCATTCTTAATCATCTATCAAGGATACATCTTCTACTTTTCTTCTATTGCGAATGAGGTAAGACTTATCTTTAATTGGTACCTTACTTTATTTTAATAGTTTTGTGAATCATTTCTACGTCACATAAAATTATAATTACGACTCAAAGAAAGAGATAATGCCTCTGTATTTTCTTATTGTTGGCCCTTGACCAAGTTTTGAGGGATACTTGGTCATGATTGACCATTTTTGGGACTTCGACAGGCTGTTGAAGATGAAGCACAAGATGAAGTAGAGATTGTGGGATCTCGACCCCTTTTTGGGTTTGGTTTGGGTCATGGGATAATGTAACGGGTATGGGATGTCATCCCATGGGTTTACACATGTTTAGGCCTATTTTGTAAAGTATAAATAGAAGTCTAGGCAATGTAAGGATGGGCCATGATTGCTATGTGCAAAAGTAGTGCATCTATGTGATGTGGTGCTAAGTGCAAGTTCGATCTGTGTGATTGAAGCATTGTAAATACTTAGTTCTTGTTGTGTGAGACTTGCAAGATTGAACACAAGGACTGGGTAAAGACTATGTATTAGATCTTCTCGGGGAAGGAGGATCAGGCGGAGTGCATGCAGATCTCTTGTCCTATGCAGAGTAAGATCGTGATGCTTTGTTCCTGTAACTGATTGACGAAGCTAATAAAGAAGAAGAGTTGGTGGACGTAGCCCCAGGGTGGGGGTGAACCACGTACATGCTGTGTTGCTATGCTTTGTGCTAGATGTGTATTGATGTGTTATCTGCTAAGTGCTTAACATAGATAGATAGATCTGTTTATACTTATGCTTATGATAAATCTGGATGTTAGATCCGACCTCTGTGAACTTGCTTAGTGCTTAGATACATTAAATATGAATAAATGTTGTGATGATGTGTTTTATCTGTGAAGTAGATATTAGTTGGATATTGATGAACTGTCGGTGCTAAGTGCTCCATTAAGTGTTGTAATCACAGATTTGTGTCCCAGCTAAGGTTGCAGACATTTGAGTCTTGTAACCACCCCTGCCTCTACCTTGGGTGAGACTTCATCTTCTTCGCAGGTGTTGCCGAAAGGGCTGATAGTTAGGGATTTGTTGGTGCTCTCTTGAGCGTTGAACCTTGGGTCTGCCCCTGTGCTAGCAAATGGTTCCATTGCTAGGACCTGAAACTGTGATTGCTGGGAACTGAGGAAGAAGAAGCTTTGTGCAAAAGATCCGTCCTAAAATTGTGAAAGCTCTATGCATAGATCTATTTCCCTAGAACAAAACACTCTATTGGACTTGTGAATATTTGTGCTAAGAAAAGAAGGATCATATCTGAAGAAAATTTGTAAGATCTGCAAGCTCTGTGCTCTGATAAAGGTAATAATAGTGAAAATTTCTAGATCTGAAGGCTTGGTGCTTTGTAGAAGTAAGATAAGTGGATTTTTTTTTTTATTTCTAAAGTATGGATCTAGGTATGTTTGATAAATTTTGTCCTAGATTGAAAAGTAGGGCACTGATAGATGAAAGAAGGTTTGATATGAGTAGATCTGATAAGAATAGTGAAAGGTATGTTATACCTACGCATAGAAAGAATGCTTGGACTAATAAATGGATACAAGACCCTATAAATAATTTTTTGCAGGTCAGCTACCATGATCCTAGTGCACAGTACAGGAAAGGCTGGGGATCATTTAAAAGAAAAAGAGGATTGACTCTTTGCTACAGTTGCAAAAAACCAGGACATATTGCTCAGGAATGCCCTAGGAGAAGACCTAGTTATCTTTGTTGTAAAGATATGGACCACAAAGTGTTGGATTTCCCTAGAATGATTGCTAAGATTGAAAAGATGAATAAGAGACAAGAACACCATGAGGAAGGTCAAGAAACTGATATTATAGCAGAACCCCAGAAGGAATTAGAGATCATACTATTAAAGAAAAGAGAAACATGGAATGATCACAGAGACATCAGTTTATCAGAGATCTTCAAAGAAAAAAAGCAAGTAGAAGTAAGAATAGGAGACTTCGACATAGACTGTACTTTGGATGAAGAAACACAGGTGAATATTATGACAGAAATCACGTGGGAGATCATAGGAAAGAATGCTATGATTCCTTCATTGGGAAGAATAAGCTTGTTTAAAGGAGAATTGGTAACTCTATGTGGAAGAATTACCCAGATATCTGTGAGTAACCATGGAACTTCGATAGAGGAAGAATTTGAAGTTATCAAATTTATTGAGAACAACACTCCAATTCCAGTTTTGTTAGGGAAGACCTGGATTGAGAAAGACTAAGTCCGAAGGAAAGAAGAAGAAGAAGCCCTAGAACAGAAAAAGTAGGACCTAAGAGACTTCATGGCTAGGAGAATAACACAATTATTGAAAGAACAGTTAGACCAGTCGAAGCTACTGAGTACCAGAAATCTGGATGTCAAAGTTGAAGGAACAAAAGAGGACATGGAACATCTATCTATACAATAAAATAGAGTACCTACTCCAGAAAGAGAAGAAATAGTATGTTCGAACCCTAGGAAAGATCGTTAACAGTGCGAAGCTACCCCACCGAGAGAAGAGAATAACCAGAATGGAAAAAGGACTACCGTGATGAAGCTCACTAGAAAGAAGGCTAGAAAACTAAGTAAGAAAAGAGATAAAATTGAAAAGGTACAGAAGGTTCCAGAGAGAACCTCGCAGAAGGAAAATTTGCAAAACTGGAGTCTGGAGCTTCGTCAGGATATCAAAACATTGACACATCGCACTTCGCCATGGAAAAGAGATATAGCCGTTGGGGACATTATAACCGTTCGATCGACGCTCCGAATGGATAGAAATTCATTTATGGTTCACCACTAGACCATTGAACCATGCCATAACCTATATAACAGAGTTAATGAAGACTTCTCGGCCGTTGCAAGAGATCCATTGCCAAGTTACCTATTTATCCCATCGCGCCATGCACTGAGAACACTTTTTCTAACTGAGAATTTGAGCCCACAAACTAACTTGATATTGCACAATGATCATTGCATTATTGCTGTCTATTCCATTGCAGTGTCTAAATTAGTCTGAACCCGATCTAGTTACTCTCGAGCACGTATGTCTGAAGAGCTCACCACAGTTGAAGAATCAGTGACAGAAGTACTCCTCAACCTGATGATTGAGAGAGTCATGCTGGAGAGAGGATTATCCATAGGTATATAGGCTTCATCCATAAGAACAGTGAAAGAATCTTTGTCGACTGCTCGCGGAGCCGAACCTTCCTGACCATCAGATTAAAAATGAACCAAGCACAGGGATGATCTAGAGAATGAAAAACTGATACCGACCATATTACCTACCTATATTCCACCTATGACCAATGTAGTGAATCAATATAGCATGCCCAGAGACTTCGAGTACACCTTGGTCACTGTGAACCTCCCGAAGGGGATCCACGCAGTTCGAGTAAACCAAGACAAGATTGTGGCGTTGAAGTTCAATGATTTCAACCTCGGTGACCGAAAATTCTATAACATGCTCGCCCCACATAAGTACCTAACCAAAACGAAGGGGAAGAATTCAAATATAACCCCCTAGGCATGGACCCATAACCTCGCGCAGACCACCCTGCTGAACGTCATGAAGATCCCACACTTGGGAAGACACCAGGAGGTGAATGTATGTGTCAAGCTTCTACTTTCTTGTTACCATGGTAGCTATTTATGGCTAGACCTCCGTATCATAGTGGATCCAATGTTGATCAATCGAATCATAGGGTTGAGTATGTAGGGCCCTGATCCACATGATTTATATCCCGAAAAAACCATGGATTGTGCTCTAGCATAGAGGATCAAGGACACCTATGGTGATGTTGAGAAGGGAATGTGAGGCAACAAGGTAGCTTCCATCCAGAATTATGCAGTGCGCCTCGCCTTTCAGCTGATTGTAGGGAAATTATTAAGGAAGAACCGACCTACCCAAGTCACTGATTTTGTAGTCGACCTCTCACGGAAGTGTGCGGAAGGCGTACAAATGAACTGGGTGAAGTACCTGGTAAATCAGTTGGAACTTGACTGTAGAGAAGCGCAAGATCAAGGTTATGAATTCCACTTTAGTTGGATTTTAATTCTTATCGCATTCATATCCTAGGAGATGCTGGAAGGTGCGACCTTCCCCGATATTGATTCATTTGAGCCGTTGGCCACGAAGTTCAACACACTTTTGTATTCCAGCGATATGAACAAAGTGGCAGTCAAATGCTGTTTTTCATACCTACTACGATCAACTAAAGAGAGCCATCTATTCCGAGCCTTGCATGACTCCAAACACTTTACACCAGTTCTGGCCTTTAATGAAGTTCAACGTAGATCATCATTTCATTTATATTATAGCGCGTGTCGATGAACATAAGAAACAACTTCAATCCTACTAGAACCGATGGAGGAGGATTTGGAGGAGATTAATAGGGAATGGTCCACTGACCTCCTTGTCCCCACCAACCCCATAGAGATATATGACATTGACAGTCCAGAAACTGCGTAGGAGACACTCGAACCTAGCAATACAAAGAAGACCGAAGAGGTCCAAGATTTAGATAGCGCATACGTAAATATTGCTTCCATATCACCAGAGCAAGGAGGTGATGGCAAAGATTTAGATTACAAAGAAGTCGAACATAAGCAAGGAGGTGAGGTTGATCCCCTGAAGAAGAGGAAGGGTTCACCTCCAAAACCTTCTTCCCAGAAGAAACCGAAAGCCTCCGTGACCAATATGTAGACTACACTTACTTCAGATTATTTTAATTTCATCATAGCAGCCCTGAATGATGCTTCTCTAGAAATAGTAGAGAAACAAGAAGCTAAGCAAGAGGAGATGTACAATAGAATTGAGGTCGAGCTCTAAGGGGTACAACAGACCCTTCAGTCTAGTCGCATAGTCTCTACTGCGCCCCTGCCATAAGGAGAACTAGAGCTGGGAGATGAGCCAACCCAACTCTGCCGACTAGCAGATGCCACTGAAGCTCGCCTTTGCTAAGCTCAATAAGAAACAGAACATGCCACCCAGGCTTTGATGCAAGTATAGGGAGTACTTGTAGAGTAGCGCTAAGTTGCAGAATAGGAAAAGATCACTCTCCAAGCGAAGTTTGATGATGAAAAATCACAGGTACAATAAGGAAAGGAACAGTTGCTTGCGGAGCAACTTGAAGTAAAGGAAGCAATGAACATAACACTTCTCTCTATGACAGTCTTAGAAATCAAGGTAGAAGACCGAGTTACACAGCAGGTAGAGCAACTTGCAAAAGTGATCCAATAGCTACAAAAACACATAGCAGACTTGGAGCTACGCGCAGTGACTGAGACCCCATAAGATGTAAGGGACCAAAGATAAGCAACTACTCGCAGCGCAATTGAGAGACTAAAAGACCTTACTTTGGAATGAAAGCAGCTGAGTGATCGCAATGCCCAGACTTATGAGAACCTCACTGAGAGTCCATAATTAAGAGCACTGGAGTCGCAGCTCCAAGAAGCGAAGAAACAAGCAGAAACACTACAAGCGTAGTTGAAGCCCCTGTCAACTGTGGAGAGAATGAAGAGATCTCAAGATCAATGAACCACCCAACATCAGATCCATGCTATTTATAGTAGATTTATGGAAGTAAATAAGAGACTCTAACCCACAAAATATAAAGCCTACCAATTGTTCACAGAAGTTGAAGGCCGAGGAGCAGAACTAGACCAGGTTGTTAATGCAGTCGAACAACGCCTGGAAGGACCTGTGAAATATGCAGTCATCCAAGAATTTTCTAAAAAGGAGACTGTGGCACAACAACAATTTGAGGCAGCTCGAGGCATTCGAAGAAGAACTCATCCAACTAGTGTGACTTGGGATGAGTCACAGGTGAGTGTTGGGGGCTTGTTGGCCCTTGACCAAGTTTTGAGGGATACTTGGTCATGATTGACTATTTTTGGGACTTCGACATGCTATTGAAGACAGAGCGCAAGATGAAGTAGAGATCGTGGGATCTCAACCCCTTTTTGGGTCCTGTTTTGGTTATGGGATAATGTAATGGGTATGGGATGTCGACCCATGGGTTTACCGATCTTTAGGACTATTTTGTAAAGTATAAATAGAAGCCTAGGCAATGTAAGGATGGGCCATGATTGTTATGTGAAAAAGTAGTGTATCTATGTGATGTGGTGCTAAGTGAAAGTTCGATCTTTGTGATCGAAGGATTGTAAACTCTTAGTGCCTACTGTGTGAGACTTGAAAGATTGAACACAAGGACTGGGTAAAGACTATGTATTAGATCTACTTGGGGAAGGAGGATATGGCAGAGTGCGCACAGATCTCCTGTCCTATGCGCAGTAAGATCGTGATGCTTTGTGCCTGTAACTGATTGAATAAGTTAATAAAGAAGAAGAGTTGGTGGACGTAGCCCTAGGGTGGGGGTGAACCATGTACATGCTATGTTGCTATGCTTTGTGCTATATATTGATGTATATTGATGTGTTATCTGCTAAGTTCTTGACATAGATGATAGATCTGTTTATACTTATGCTTATGATAAATATGGATATTAGATCTGACCTCTATGAACTTGCTTAGTGCTTAGATACATTAAATCTAAATAAATGTCGTGATGCTTTGTTTTATCTGCGAAGTAGATATTAGTTGGATTTTGATGAACTGTCGGTGCTAAGTGCTCTGTTAAGTGTTGTAATTACATATCTGTGTACCAGCTAAGGTTGCAGACATCTGAGTCTTGCAACCACCCCTGCCTCTACCTCGGGTGATACTTCATTTTCTTTTCCGGTGTTGCTGAAAGGGCCGGTAGTTAGGGCTTTGTTGGTGCACTCTTGAGCGTTGAACCCTAGGTCTGCCCCTGTGCCAACACTCATCATAAATTTCACTTAAAGTTGCATATTAGAAAACTGAAGGTAGAAGAAAGCATTATAAAACATTTCCTTTGATATTTGGATGCCTGACATTATTCTTCAAGACTAGAATCAATCTCAGGAACAACAGTTTGCTTGATTTATTTTTGCCTCATAGTTCTTTGCGTCAAACTTAGATCTCTTTCATCTAAAAGTTAAAGAAGAAAAAAGTTTCCATATCTCTTTGCATAGTTAATCAAACAAATAAATTTTGCATTCATTAGGAAGTTTTCTTTGGTCATGTTTGGAAAAAGAGTTATTTTTGCATGTGCATTTCTATTTTCGGAAATATTTGTTGGATATTTTGGCATCATATTGATCCTAGAAATGGAAATGCATTGTTTTGAGTGTGTGCTTGTGATTAAAAAGAATATAGTTCTTCTCCTTCCCATACATAGAATTCATCGAAAGAAAGAAATAAATATCATTCTTTTGCATTCTATTTGGAATCGAGTCTCTTACACATCATCAATTTCATCTTTGTGAATCCTTTGAGTTAAAATCCATTAAAATCAACCACGCGCTAATAAAATCAACTTGAATGTTTTTTGTTTTTAGCAAACCAACAATAGCTTAGGATTAGGGTCTTTGGACTAGGTGAAGCGAGTAAATTGTCCAAGACTACTAAAGAGACTATAGAACACCAAAGAGCATATAAATACAATTTTCATACAAGCATAGGCGGGAACTCCCTCTCACACGGGGGATAAACACAAGGTCGCATGTGGGAGAGCAGCGTAGATTATCCCTCCAAAGCTTAACCAATTGTAGGAAAGATCGTATATTGTAGGTTGTTCTTGAGAAACCAATGGTTTCATTTGGTCTCAATGCTTCATGAACTACGAATCCATTCAGGGTCATCTGGAGTCCTACCAGTCCAATCATCTTCATTTCTCTTGAAGATCTTAGAACTTTGATATCTTGCCCATACGTTTGGTCCCGAATGTCAACTGTACCCCCCGGAGGCTGACTACGATATGATAACCTTAGTGGAATTTCCTAGGTACCTTAGTGGCATTTCCTAAGTACCTACATAGGTGATTGTGGGGGAATTCCCACGGTACCTAGGGCAGATGTCATATCACACTCTCAGTACCCTTGGAGAGTCATCCTGTGAAAGCGAGGGTTTCTTGTACTGAGAAGGAATGTTATGTGGAGGTCGGGGTAACTACTTCTCAATTCCTCGTTGGCGGCTTAATATCTCGTCTTTGGAAGATCCTTAAATCTGTTGTTTCTTGGTTGATTGATTTTAGTTTTCATAGGAGTGTGTTTCTTTGTCTTTCATAGTTGGCCTTAGGATCATAGTTTTCACAGTATACAAGGTATGGAACCTGACACTCATGAACCACAACATAATTTTTCTTATGAAGCCATGATCATAGACCACACTTTTGAAACTAGTAGCATCACTCCTAGAAGTGGCCATCACATTGAAGAACAAGTCCCAACCTTTGTAGAAAGCTTGGCATATTTTGTGAATCCTCTATTTACTGATCCACTATTGTGGGTGGGAAATCCCTCCTATGGACTTAGCATTTAAGGGCTCTAATAATGCATGCAGAAAATGACCATTTAAAGGCCTCTACTTTTTCCTATTCTCCCAACAAAAAACCCCACATTCATGCAATACAAAGATGCAAACAAGATTAGGTAACTCTACCTTGAATCCTTCATTTGATGTTGATCCCTTCTCTTTCACTTGCTCTTTGACTGCAAGCCTCCTCCCAAAGCTGACCTGCATTCACACATGGAAAAACAGAGAGATGCAAACATGCATTTCATATACTAATTGCTGGGTTAGATGTGACAATATCATAAAATAAATACACAATTTGAACACGTAATATGGTGGGACGAAAAAAGTATTCCTTTTTGTATTAATCTTCACAAGAGTAAACTTTAAAATATGTGGCCAACACTACTCCTCGAGCCTAGTCCTGGGATCCTCTTCACAATGCACCAACTACTCAACTTCACAATACAATTGCAGGAAATTGGAGCAAAGGGGGGATAAATTTGGGCAAATTTTCTATACTATTCTTCTTCCTTTCAAATGGGACCCCTAACCCTTATTTTATAGGATAGAAGGAGCTAGGTATTTGATCGAGTGACTGTCCATGCATGGTCGAAAGGTTTATTTAACTTACCCAAAACTGTGTGTTCCATTGGAAACTTTCCATTTTTTGTTCTTTTGTAGGTACACGCGGGCTGTAATGGGCTAGCTAGCGTGTACACGTGGGCTGTAGTGGGCGAGCTAGAGTGTACACGTGGGCTGTAGTGGGTTAGCTAGAGTGTGCCTTTAAAAAATGTGTTTTTAAGAAGAGATGTTCAGTAGTGGCTTGGCAAAGAAGGAAAATGAGATGGTCTGATGCCAGGTAAGCATGTCTGGTGCAAATTAGGGTTATAATAGATGCCCCCCAATGTGTGAGGTCAAAAGCGAATCTGATGGCCGAACTACATTATCAATCTTCACCAACGTACCAAATCAGTGAGCCCAGGGACCAGAACTCGGGAGGTGCCATCTGCAAAATAATAATTGTCTCACCGAGGCGGGCATACCCATGCTCGAGATGAACTAAAATCATGGCTGCCAATCAAATACACTGCAGATCCATGTCATATAACTATATAAAGTGTAGTCGCGAGCAATACACAGTGGATCTACATCTCAAAATCAAAAGATATACATGTATAGTATCCATATTCAAGAAGCTAAGTGTCATCTGATGGCTGGAGATGATGATTTCAGAGCTCGAGCAACAACTTCAAGATCTTCAAAACTCGGGTAAGAGTGTAATATGAGTGTACAAATTCATTACCCAGAGGTCTTCGATGGCTCATCAGCCATGGACTAGAGGATCTTGATGATTAGACTAAAGGCTTCATTGATTTCGAACAAAGACTTGATTGGACTTTCGGGATGGCCAGACATGAGGGCAATAGACAAACTGCAAATGGACCGACTCAGGCTTGGTAAAAACTTCCCTTGGACAATAGCACGCAAAATGATGAGACTCAGGCATCATGATGTTGACATAACCAAACGGAGGAGAACACAGATCTACGGAGCGAGAATAGCTTCCTAAGGTCATATTAAATCCCAGGGCTTGACGAACAAATAGAAGGATGCGCTTTGTCCAAGGGTGACTCATTGTGCTTCCAACAAAAAGAAAATACTTTTCCCTTCCTCTTGTTGGGGTATATTTGATTTTTTTTTTTGTTTGTCTTTTTCAATAATTTTGGAAAGCTTGAAAAAGAATAAAAGAATGTTAAGTGACAAAGGAGGATTGAGTGTCACAAACATACTAGTTCCAAGCGCACGGAACACAAGGATGCTCAGGGAAAAAGAACATATGCAGGAAAAGGACACTCAAGAAAAATCCTCCAGGGGCCAAAGGTGTCAAGATGCAGAGGCAAAGTGCTACAGGGCTTGCGTATAAGGAATTCTTTAGATGGTTCAGTTGAGAGCAACATGGACCTGGCTGTTGAGCTCTAATCTACCCTAGCAAATTAGAGTGTA
>SNQJ01S0160611.1:13591-35287 GCA_010110895.2 Picea sitchensis
AAAGTTTAAAAACCATAAATGCTAAAATGTCTCCTAAATATCATAAGTAGATCCAAAATATCCTAGGAGGGTCGAATGCCTCCTATAGATCCTCAAAACATGGTCAAAATCCCACGAAATCAAAAACTGTCCTAGATTTAATGTTGAAACAGGGCAATTTCTACTGAAGTGGCCCTGTTTGACCAACGTTGATCGGGCATCTAGCAGTCTCAGATTTCAAATCTGATAGCTTATTCACCATCCTTGTACATCTGGGAACATGACCCAAGTGTTGGATTTCACCCAGGTGTCCTGCAAGTATACAAACGACGGAGCTTTTACGGGATTTTGTCAAATCCTGTAATTTCTGCTAAATTTCCAATTTTAATGCAAAAATTTAGAAAATTCAATTCTGAAGTTAAAGGATGACAAATATACCTTGGATAGGCTGTTTTATGGGAAATGTGGAATAAAATGAAGGAAAAATGGGCAAATAAAGAGGCAAAAGTATGGTTTGTGGAAGCACAAAAATCTTCCAGGGGCCAAAGGTGTCAAGATGCAGAGGCAAAGTGCTACAGGGCTTGCGTATAAGGCATTCTTTAGATGGTTCAGTTGAGAGCAACATGGACCCGACATTAGGCCAAAGATGCAGGTATGCAACCATGGTTAACAAAACACACAATGGTAACGTCCTTCGATGTAATTTTAACGAGCCGAGAGAAGGTAAGCTTGATGGTTTTTCATATTTAGACAGTCTGAAAAAACGTAAAAAGAGACTCCGTTGGGGTACCTTTTTTCGAAGATAGTCTAGTTGGCTCGAAAAAGGGGTAAACTAGCACTGAACAGATGTCTATTCAAAACCATTTTAATGAGTGTGATAAAGACAAGGTCACTTGACATTTTTTTCATTTTTAAGGAGTCTGAAAAAAGCTTAACTATGGACTCTGCCAGGAATGTTCTTCTGGACCAATTTAATGAGTGTGAAAGAATAAGGTCACTTGGTGATATTTTCAATTTTAGGGAGTCTGAAAAGAGCTGAACTATGGACTCTATGGGGGTTCCTTTTTCGTAAATTTAGTCCCTCATGCCCGAAAAAGGGTTAAAATTATACCTAAGAACACTCTTCTAGAGAACCGAGGCTCATAGAGTATACCTTTGTTCGTATAGTTGACCATTAGGAATGAAAAAGGGGTAAACTACTGCTGGATAGACATGCCTTCAAATTTCAGTTTAACAAGCGTGAAGGGCAACAAGATCACTTGGCAATATTTTCATGTTTTAAAGGGTTTGAAAAGGGCTTAAAAGAAGACCCGTTGTGGCTACGACTCATATATGAAACTGGTTCAAGGAGAGCCCACTATTAGGCTCAGACCAAGAGTCTCTTCGATAGTCAACTTGGAAAGTCTCCCAAAAGGGAAGAAAACACAAACCACAATGCAAGTCCTCCCACAGTATAGAATCTGTAGTTATGGCTTCAAGGATAGCCTCATCTGAAGGCAATTCAAAATCCAAGGAATCACGCAAGCAAGGGTCGACAGTATCAAAGGGTGAAGTAAGCTGACCATATTCCATATGATGATGGAGGCTTTGACCAGGACTAGTAGAGTCTATCAATGAATAATCACAAGCATGAGGGCTTGAGGATCTACCAACAATGAGATCAGACTCAGAAGGAGACTCAAGATCACTTGGACCTAGAGGGGGAAGCAAGGGCTCCCATGCCCCCATTGGATAAACCAATGGATCAATTGTTGGGACCAAGTCTCTATAAGGAAAACATGATCGCATAGGTTCCTGCTTAGAAGCAATTGAACACCGAGGATAAGACGCCACATAATTAACCCGTGGCAGGGTAGAGTCTACACGAACACTAGGAAAATGTAAAGTGGTATCTTGAAACAACGTCGAATTAGGATGGTGATTATCAGATGCCAGCTGGTCAATAGTGACAATGCTTCCATTGTGAGGGAAATGCATCACCCGGAAGAGCGTAGACACCACAACATTCATAGCATATACATAATCACGCCCTAGAAGCATATTGAAATTTAACGGGCCTTGCACCACTATAACATCAACAAGGACAGTCTTCCCACCTAACAAGATAGGAAACTGAGGAAGAATCCCCAAACATTCACTAGGACGTTTGTCAGAATCCAATAGCCCATGTGAAGCAGACACAAGCTTGGGAGATCCCAAGACTTTCCAAACTGAGGACGATAAAATACTTCTAGAGGCTCCTTCATCTACAATACATCGATAAATGTTTTTTGAATTAACTTCAACCCTTATTTGAAAGGGTGCGGAGGAAGGAAGACGAGGCTCAACAAGGTCATTCCAATCAAATGAAACCATCCTAGGGCTTGGAGGGGGTGTGCTTGGAATGAACGGAATGCCCCCTTGTTCTGAAAATCCTGAATTGGAAATGCCAAAAACATAGTTGGTAGACTCATCACTCCTCAAGAGAAGAGTGGGATCAACCAAATACTACATCAGCGTGACCACTTTCACAACCAATAGCTAAATTGGTTGCAAGACTACAAGGCCTAAAGGCACCTCACCCCCTAAAAGAGGAGTGGGATAAGTTGATGACTGCATCGACATGACCACTTTCGCAACCAATGGTTGAATAGGCTGCGAGACTACATGGTCTAAAGGCACCTCACCCCCCAAAAGAGGAGTGGGATTAGTCGATGATTGCATTAACATGACCACTTTCTCAACCAATGGCTGAATAGGATATGAGGAAACCTCAGAAGACTCAGAATCAGAAGAGCTTGCAGATAGGGACCACAATCTTCATACCTCTGGAAGGCCAGAGCACAAATGATTAAGGTGATATCCCTTGCAAAGCTTACAAGGGAACTTAGGTTTGTGTCCTATCCATCTAGGTTTCTCAACATAATCAATGCCCCCAACATGACTGGCAGTGGCTGGTTACACATCTCCAACATGACTTGCAGAGTTTGGTGATGGGTCGATAACATGACTCGCAGAGGCTACAGACCTATTGCCAGTATGACTAGCAGTGACTGGACGTTTTCCCCCAGCATGACTTGCAGAGGGTGGGTGCTTGTCCCCTCCATGAATTGTAGAGGCTGGGTGCTGGTCTTCAACGTGACTTACTGAGGTTGTTGACCTATCTCCAACATGACTCACATAGGTTGTCGACCTATCTCCAACATGACTCATAGAGGTTTGTGATTTCTTCTTCCTATTCTTCCTCTTTCTATTTCATTTAGACTTCTGGTTACTAGTAACTATACTTTTGACAGAGGTGGGAGAAGTAGGAGGAGAAGAATTTGCTAATGAAGAAACATCAACAAGGTGCCCATGACTTAAGGTGCTTAACTGAGAAGCTTCAAGAGCATTCGGGACATTTGGAATGGTACCCAACCAAACCGATAATCCCACATTCAACCTAGGAATGTACAAAGTGGCCATCAAAGGGACACCAACGTTTCCAAAGAAAGGAAAAGAACAAGAATCCCCTTGTGAAGGGGTTCCTTGGTTGGTATCGTCGGGAACTTTAGCCATGAATATCTTATGCATAGGTTCTCCCCTTTCAGGATCATTCAATTCTATAAAAGTCTCACACATTGACTCTGGCGAACCAGTGGTATCAAAACAATGTCTATAAAGAGGTGGCTCCACGTTTCTAAGTAGAAGACTGAAAAGTACTCTCAACCGATGGAGTGGGCAGTCTACCACCCTAGGTTAGAGACCCAAAGCCATGACTGACTAACTCACTATGGAAAACTAGGGAGCATAGAGCACACACTAAAAGTTCCTAAAGGCAAATCAAGCAAACGACTAACTAGTTGGAAGAATAGTTACACCAACCAACCTAAAGAAACTTACCAGTGCAAGTGCAACTTGAATACGGAATCACCCTCCAGGTATACTCTGCAAAGCGTGGCCCTAGGTACTATAGTATACCCCGACGGTCACCTATGTAAGTCCCTAAAATAAAGGCAACTAGGTTGCCAGCTCGTGAACAATCACCAGGCGAGTACAATCGACAGTGGGGTGGACCGCAATGAGCAGGGTATCAAGACCAAAACCTATCAAGGGTATCGAAAGAAAGTGTTTCGAAATAGGAATGAGGACCTCGAACGGATTCGAGACCCATGAAGCGTCGTGGAAAATGTGATCAACGGAATCCCAAGACAAGTTCTCTATATGCGTTCCCCACTATGCTTGGTCCATCTTTGGAGGGGTTATCTCCTCTCCCTTTCCGCACACGACCTCATGTTTAGCCCCTGTGTTAGAGGGGGTTCTCAGATAATTTCCACATTACTGGACTTCTACACTCCTTAGAACATACTCATATGTTTGTTTTATAGCCTTGAAGAGTTTCCTCTCCAACCTAAATCAAGGCTCTAGCCTAATCTAGTTGATGGACCCTACAAACATAAATTCTAGTAAATTTCGATTAGCATTCTTTTTACTGGATTGATTTACTCAAAAAAGGTACGGTAGTGCAACTAATGTTGTTAAGACTCTTGCGAAAAAATGATGAAAATTATATGAACACTGACAAAGAATGATTATATTTCTTATTTTTTCCTTTTTGAAAATTAGAAGAAAACACAATGCTATGCTAATTTATTTTTCTTTTTCAAATAACAACACAAAGAAAATGCCAGGAAAGAAAGAGATCTAACAAACTGAGTTTATTTATTTATTTTTTCTTCCAATCAAAGAAGAAATAACAAAAGATTCTAAAAGAAACTGATGAATGCACAATTCATGGCATCTTGTAAATGCACAAGGCTAATCATATTTGATCCTCATAATGTATAAAAGTTCTAGCTTCTTACTGATCCACAAGACTACATAAATAAGCAATGGAATCTTCCTTAGATCTCATGGTAATATTCAATTCCAGAAGTGTCCTCAGACATGTAATTTTATTAATCAGATAAAAGATTAGTACAGAGTGGGAGAGAGGCAGAGCATATATATAAATCTGTCAAGCCTTATCTCAATAAGCCAAATATCCTTGACCAACAACTCAAGGATAATCACTATGACAAGGATGTGACAAGGCCAACCTAGGAAATACACAACTTCTAGAATAAATTTTTAATATAGGAAACAATACTAATCTAAATAAAATCTAGGATTATTAGGCTAACAGGTAGAGAGGGTATCTAAAAGTGTTCTTAAAATTTTGGTTCCAGATCACAAAATTTACAAGTACAAGAAAATATTTTATGCAATAGTAAATGCAGTGCATGCAATGATTTTGTATGGCCATGTAGTTACATTGGGTAGCTCTAGACATCTTTTAAATATTGTGAAGACCTGTCCTCTGAGTAAGGATAAACATAAAATTTCTTCCAGATGCAAAAATCCATGAACATTGCACTTAAAATAGAAGGATGAAACAGAGTCTATCTAGCGTGCACTTAATGGGCTAGCTAGCATGTACACATGGGCTGTAGTGGGTCAGCTAAAGTGTACATGCGGGATGTAGTGGGTCAGCTAGCGTGTGCCTTTAAAAAATGTGTTTTTAAGAAGAGATGTTCAGTAGTGGTTTGACAAAGAAGGAAAATGAGATGGCCTGATGCCAGGTAAGCATGTCTGGTGCAAATTAGGGTTATAACATCCACTTGGCCAACTACTATTTGATCCACCATCCACAAGATATGATGATTCTTATGCTTCTTATCGCTTATGACCTGGTTCAGCCACAACACCATCCTTTGGCACAAACCCACCGATTTTTGGTTTTCCCGAAGGATTTGGGAATTCATCTTTTTCCAAAACTCCTGTAGTTGATATTGCTGGTGCTTATTGTTTACCAGAAACATCGATGACCCAGGTAACCCTTACTCAACCACTTACACATTCATCTCCTCTTTCACATGAGTCAGGTAATATTCCTGATTCATTTTTTCCACACATGCACACACCAAGTGCTTTACTTGGTAGTCCCATTAGTCGAATGGAAAAAATTCAAGTCATTCACACAACCACGGTTACACAATCTACTCAACCCCCATCTCACACATAAAAAATTAGTACTCACTACATTGGAGGTCAATCTTCAATGGGAGGCCAACCTTTAGTTGGGGGGCAACCTTTAGCTGCAGGGAAAATTTTTCACTAGGGGGAAACCTACATGGTTGCAACATCAAAAAGCATGGGGGACAACCACTCCTACAAGTCCTTTTATCCCTACTACCACTAGTTTGTATCCTGGACATCCATATCAAGGAGGTTTGAATCTTTTGTGGACTCAACCCAATTTGACAGGCATTCCTCCGCAAGGAACTGTGCCCTATCAATCTGTAAACCCCACAATTCAAACGCAATAGTGCCTTCCACCACCATACATAGGGGGACCAACGAGTCAATTGTAGTATGTAGGAGGTCCATTTGTTCAATCATAGTACACAGGTGGAAAACCCAGAAAACCACCTTATATGGGAGGACCATCTAGTTTTTTCATCTCGCCACAACCTGGATATGGTCCTACTAGTGTTCCCACGCAATATGGTTATCACCAATATGAAAAGCCTAACCGAAAACTATCATTCTTGGCTATGTTATATCTACCATATATGTTGCATTTAATAGATGACCCCATCCTTCATGCCCCATTTTGGCCAGCCATCCCTGCCAAATTACTGTCCGACATTCGGAAATTCAATGGAAAACCCGGGGAAGATCCTAAAAATCATGTTATGACTTTCCACTTATGGTGTTATTCCAACTCTTTGATGGATGATTCCATTCATATTAGATGTTTTCAAAGAACACTTATAGGTGCAACAACAAAATGGTACATTGAACTGCCATGTAACTAATTTGTCGACTTTAACTCTCTTTCCATGGCTTTCTCGACACATTTTTAGTTGCCTATACGGTGCGAGACCAGTACACAAATTTTGAACTCTCTCTGACAATGTTCTTCTACCGACATATCTAATCATATTCATGAGTGGATATGATGGAGATGATTGATTAAAGCTCCAATTTCGGACCAAATCCTCGCGGATTGGTTTACAAAGTCGCTCTTGCCTCCTATCGCCCACAATGTTGCTATGGGAAACATAGTTACTGAGGAGAAGGCCATTAGTCATGCAGAATATTTGGAATTGGTTTATTCCCAGTTTGGCACACTTTACGATATGATACCTAATGCTCCTCATCCGTCGAATTATCTTTGAAGACCTGCTCCAGAATCTACTTCAATTCCAAACACCACAACTACTTCCACTCTTGCTCAAATCTTTAAGGTGAATGCAGTCCAATCCAATTCATCTCAACAACCAAGAGGTAAGAAGAAAAACAAGGAAATATCCAAGAAACCTTCTAACAAGCAGGACAATCCTAAGTCTTTTGATACTCAACCGAAAAGGAAACCTAAATATCCTTGTATGATTTGTGAGGGAGACCACTACAAGAAATACTTCCCTCATCGTGAGGTTGTCACTAAATATCTGAAGGATACATTCGCAACCAATTTTGCAGCAATGTATCGTTGCAAAAACCCTATCCCTCTGTAAGGAGGCGACCTAGGTCATTCCCACCATGGGGATGCTTCCACAAGTGCCCCCGAGGTTTACATGTTTAAGACAGTTAATGTCACAACTTGTGAAAATACCTATGAAACTCCTCTAGATGATAAGACTAAAGGGAAGGATGTTGACCAACCTTCTAACTCTACTCCTCCTCCATCATCCAATCCTCTTCAGATTGAGAAGCTGATTTATGACGCAATGTTGTGCCCACCCAAGAGTGTAATTCGAAAAGTGACTTTTAATCCTAATACTTGCGCTGCCCAAAAATACAACATAGTTGAATATTTGGCGCAAACGCCTCACGCTATGTCAACCCTCAAAGTTCTACAAAACTATCCAATTCAACGTAGAACCCTGTTGTCAGTCATTTGAGCCATGGATCTTGAGGAGTTGAACATGATTACGTTTAATCTGGATTATTTTAAAGAGAGAGTCTCCCACCACTTAGCATTCCAAATTCAATTTTTGGTTGGTGTAAAGCACATCCATCGTACTTTTTTGGATGAGGGAGCTTCAACTTCTATCATGTCTTTTCCTTGTTGGAAATCCCTTTTGTCTCCTACACTTACCCCATCCCCTACCACCCTGAAAGCATTTGATGGACCTGGTTTCCAACCTCATGAACACTTACAATCTTTCGTTGTGACTTTGAAGGGTAAAATTGTTTCGGTTGATATCGAAGTAGTTGACGTGCCCTTGGATTATAATTTGTTACTTGGTCGTAGTTGGTTCTATGTAATGAATGTTGTCACATCTTCAGTGTTTTGTATCTTACGATTTCCCCATCAAGGAAAGATTATCACTGTTGACCAAATCGAGTATACAACTCCAGATCTCAAAAATGTCACAACAAATAGTGTCCCTTTTCTAGGACAAAATAATTTTGAGAGTGTAGGTGTAGGTCTTCTCAAGGATTCCTCACTCATGGGGGTTTTTCCTTTTCCTTCTCTTCCCACCATGTAGGTTTCCACCTTAAACATGATTTCAACTTAGGTACAACAATCCTTCGATTCATCTCATCCTTTGGTAGTACCTGGTCTCAACGAGCATAGTTCATTGTCTCTGTCAAGCTCGTTAAAAAATGAAATAGACCCCCCTCCATTACAATTGATTCTCACTCTAGATCGAGTACTTGAACCTTCTTTTCCTCCGCCTAGTGAAAATGTTTCCATTAGTAATCAGAAACCTAAATGAGGAAAGAAGAGGAGTTGTCGAAGGAAACGATGCTTGGGGGGAAGGTCTCCAACCTCTGGACATAATGCTAGAGAAAACTCACTAACTTCTACCAAAGAAGCTGGGGGAAAACTACCTCTAGAGAGACACACTACTAGGAGTGATCCTCGTTCGAAGGTCATTCCCACTGTAATGTAGTAGTCTTTTCTAGAACGATCTTAGTATTTGTTCTTTCTCGTTCTTGTAAATACATGAGAATAAGTTACCAAGATTAGTCTTTGTTCTTACTCTTTCTCGTAAATACATGAGAATGTGTCAAGTATACTTTTTTCACTTTTTCGGACTCGTAAAGGTTATACGAAAAATAAACCCCCTGGAGTTTCTTTTAAGCTCTTTTCAGACTCTCTAAACATGAAAAGATTTTCGAGTGATCTTTCTTCCTTTCACACTCATTAAAAGGTTTAAAAGGGCATCTTTCGAGTGATAGTTTATCTCTTTTTTGGCCTCATAGATTAAAATTATGAAAAATGACAACCCTAGAGTTGCCTTTAAATTCTTTTTAGACTCTTTAAACATGAAAAACCACCGAGTTTTCCTTCTCTGGACTCGCTAAACTACACATTGAAGGACCCATCTGGGGATGAACCCTTACTTCTTCCGGTTCATTAAATAAAGGAAGAGGAATGAGTCAGTATCTTGAAAAATTTTGTCAGCATCTCTTGCAGTCGCCGTTGAAAACGACACTTGTTTAAACTCCATACCGAACACTTGGTTAATCCGCTAAACCTCTTCATTGAACCGATCCTATGAGTCTTTCCACTCCTTTTCCAATCCAAAGAATGCCTCAGCACCCATTGCATTATGTTTTGGTCTATTTTGATTTTTATGCTGCCAAGTCTCATGTCGTGCCTCAGTGTCCAAGGGAAGTTTCCGCCTCGAGAGTCAACCATCTAAAATATTACCAGTTTCCATACCCGTGTCAGTTTGTGTTCATCTGTTCTATATTATCACTTTCCTATGTCAATTCCATGTCGATGATGGGGGATACATCAAGTCGCTCCTTCGATGAGTCTTTTCCTATAGACTTCAACACATCATCCAAGAATTAGATTTAGAAACCAATTAGTACCTTAGGACCTGCATGCCTTAATGGCAGGCCTCCTTGCCTCTGACAATAGGTTTACATCATTGACCTATGATCAGATGATTCCACGAATGTTTGACCTCAACTCATCTATTCACATTCACTGGAATGTACTAGGGCACCTTTGGAGTCATTGAAATCATTGGTGATTTACCTCGCACTCGTTAATTATATACATCAATGACCAATAATCAAGTCATTTCTACCATGTTTAACATCAAATCGATATTTACATGGCTAGAATCGTACTGCATCTCGATTGAGATGAATACCCTAGGTTGAGCATTCACTCTGATATCTTCTTTGCCCAGGTTATAGGAGAAATCATTTGAACATATGTTTTCACATAGATAAATGTTGTATTGGTCTGTGGCTATGTTTTATCATCTCGTAGCTCCATTGTGTATTTTTCATGGCTATGATCAGTTCATGTCATATAAGTATGGATCCACATTGTATCTCTGGTGGCCATACCCCTAGTCAATATCATCATGGATCCACAATGTATTTATTGGCGGCCATACTTTGAGTCATTTATAATCCAAGCATAGGTATTATTTCCTCAGGAATGGAACACATATTAACATTGTTTGATGATTGTTTGCATCTTCTACTAGGTTCTTCGACTCCATACCCTTGCTTCGAAAAATCTACAAAGTGTTTTGTCCATCGATTTCATATTCTGGCTTCACACTTTGGGGGAAATCTGTTACACATAAAAGATCCTCACTTCTATAATGTCACATTCTCATTGTCGTAAGTGTTGCAAGTGTCACAATTTTGTCGCAAGTGTCACATTCTCCCCACGCAAGTGTCACATCATGAACGACACCATGAAAAAACTTGTTAGAACCCCTAAAAAACATAAGAAGAAGAAGCCCTATCATTTTATGGATGAAACAAAGTGTTTTCCTATGAGAAATGGTCATCTTGGAAAATTTAAGAAGATCATTGCTCCCCTACTCATAAGAAGGGAGTACTAGTGCTCCTTGCCTAGCTTACACATAGTGATGTAGTGCTCTTTCTCTATTTCTAAGGGAGAGTTGATATGGTTGAGTAAATCTTGGGAGAAAATCCCACTTTTCTCTAAAGACAACTATGGGTGGATCGAGTTGGTTTCGCTCAAATCTCACCCTTAGGATGCATCTAAGGGGATACCACAACTGATGGATTCATATGCTCAACCAATCCCAAATATAACCAAGGTGTTTGAACCTCTCAAGAGTTATAGATAGAGGCATTCTCATGGTGAAAAAGGAGGAGAAATCAATAAAAGCCATTGTTATTCTGATCGTGGGTCTTTCGAGCAAGGGGTTGGATGCATAGAGCTTGGGAGAATGATGCATCATCATTAGTGGCTGTAAGTAATCTTCTCAAGATCTCATATTAATATATACTTGGCCTATTTCCTTCAAGCTTGTGTATCATTGCATATTGTTAGCACATGGGCAAACCCAGGGTTCAACTCTTACAACGCACCAACAAACCCTAACTACTGGCCCTTTTGGAAACACTTGCAAAGTAGATGCAGTCTCACCTGAAGTAGCAATAGGGGGTTGCAAGACACAGGTGTCTACAACAATGCAAAGTGAATCCAGGACAACAACGCAAAACAATATAGATATTCTTTACCCCTATTATGCTCACTTTGCAAGGTTAACTCTATCTCTTATCTTTAATCACAACAATGTAATAATAGTATATCAGATGGAAAATAACACAACATCAATCACAAATAACAACAAGATATACGTGGTTCACCCTCTCCCTAGGGATACGTCCACATAACTATATTTTTTGATATATTAGATGAAAACATACAATTCTATCTGCACACTCTATTACAGATATCTCTCTCTTTCTCTCTTTATCTCCCCTCTCTGCGCACCTAGCTGCAGGGTTGATCTTCACACCTAGATCCAAAACCCTAGGTTCCAACCAGTCTTTTGTGCTAATGCTAGGGTTCTTGTTCCGAGCTTCAGCGAAGTCCCTTTCTTGTTCTTCTATTCACTTTTGAATTTTTGTGTTTGATGGAAACCACCTTGACATTCCCTCAAAAAGATCTCGATCCTGGCAACAGAACCATTTGTTGGCACATGGGAAGACCCAGGGTTCAACTCTTACAGTGCACCAACAAACCCTAACTACTAGCCCTTTCAGCAACACCTGAGAAGAAGATGCAGTCTCACCCGAAGTAGCAATAGGGGGTTGCAGTACACAAGTGTCTATAACCAAAGTAAATGCAAAGTGAATCCAGGAAAACAACAAAAAACAATCTAGATATTCTTTACCACTATTATGCTCACTTCACGAGGCTAACTCTATATCTTATCTTTAATCACAACAATGTAATAACAGTATATCAGATGGAAAATAACACATCATCAATCACAAAGAACAACAAGATATATGTGGTTCACCCTCTCCCTAGGGCTACGTCCACTGAACTGCGTTTCTTGATATATTAGATGAAAACATACAGTTCTATCTATGCACTTAGCTGCAAATCTCTCTCTTTTTCTCTCTTTATCTCCCCTCCCTGCACACCCAGCTTCAAGGTTGATCTTCGCACCCAGCTGAAGATCTAGAATACAGACTCAGTATTGCTCTCCTCAATAATAATCAACAATAATCATTAACCAACGGTGAACAAACATAATACGACCAACCCTCTCAACTCTCCTAGACCTTTATTTATACATTACATGACTCTTGGACAACCTTCGACTGAATTCTAGGTGTTAAAACCCTAGATCCAAAACCTTAGGTGTCAAAACCCTAGGTCCACTTGACCCACGTTTTAAGGGCTTTGCCAACCTGTTTTTCCTTCTTTCCCGCGAGCTGCTCCAAAGCATCCATTGGTGTCTTTTTTCTCTTGCTGAGTTGTCCATGATACATCTTCTTTACTTCTTTATCTTCCTTGATCTTCTCTTCCAACGAATAGCTTTTCCTTTACTTCGCTCCTTCTTTTATGCTTCTTTAACCACTTCGACCCTTCCTCGGTTAATTTTCCTTCCATGTAGTTCGTAATTCATCTTTCTTCTTCCTTGGTCTTTGATTTCTTCCTTAATACATATCCAAGGGCCAACACATATGCTTGTCTATTATGGAAGAATTTGGTTTAAACTAATATTGGTAGAGTAGGAAGTATTTGTTTTTCTTCACTATCCATTGCATTGTAGGTGTCTTGTCATGCTAAGGAGCTTGGAGATCAATATCATATTGGATAAAGAGAGGAAAATCTTTGAAACAAGGTACATCATACTTTCTCCCTCTTTTTTGATTAGATTAACTAGATATAAAGGGCTGTTAGTGTCCACTTGTATCTTTCTATCTTGGTATTAGGAGTCTGTTATCCAAGGGAAGATTCACCTGTCCGCAGGGGAATTATTCAGTAACAATGAATCCACCAAGTACCCTTACCTCGAGGTAGTTCAACATCAATTGGGGGAATTTTTAAGAGGCTCACAACACATGGGCACTAGAGACTCTCTTGGGAGGGGAAAACATCACCCATCGTATTCTTCCTAAGAACTCCATATAGGATAACATTGCAAAGGACCTACAAGAATATAGCAATTGAGGAGTTGAGAGGAGAGGGGCACATAGAATGCCAACGTACAAAAGGGTGAAACCCAAGTCTCAAGGAATAGGAGCAGAAAGAGAAGTGGAGAAAGCCAAATAGATTTATAACCAAAGAATCCCTCCTAAATCCTAGGAAAATATGGAGGATCTAGTGAATGGATCTAGGCAAAGAAGAATGCAGACTCTAAAGAACCTAATCAAGAAAGAGTTTCATGATTGGATAAAAGATTATAGTTTCTCAATATCCAAAGATACCAATGGATTCAAGGTAATGGATTTTTTTTATCTAGCCAAAACACTCATTTCCTTATCAATAGAGGCCAAGGAGGACAAGAAAACTAAATCCCTGCATAGAATTAGGAGACTAGAATCCAAATTTATTGTTCTATGTAGAGTGGCTTTTGGGATCTATTTCAAGGTGACTGTATGGGATCCAAACAAGGAAGAGGAAATAATGGATGCGAGAGCCACATCAGGCTCCCCATGAACCGGTTCCAAGCTAATACATATTGAATAAAATTATGTTAAGAGTGAGGCTAAGGAACATGATATTCTCATTTATTCAGGTCCATCCAAGCCACCTCATATTTAAGGTTTTTCTAAGGATTTTCTAGTATGTTCCTTTGTTTTTATCTCAGTATTAAGGGGCTCTATATATGGACATAGAGTTTGTTAGACACGTAATGACTTTCTCAGACATAATATTGTTGTTATATGAAGGTTTTTTGAGATTTGGTTTCCTTTTTGGCAAATCTCAAACAACCAAGAATGTAATACTTTTTGTACAATATTAATACATAAGAATCTTAGTATACAAAAATAAAGAATGAATTCTCATGAGTTCCATACTAAAACACTCGATTAAAATAAAAATGAATTATCACCAGTTTCACACTGAAATTCTAGGTTGGACAATTCCTAAAATATGATGAGATGAAAAAAGTTATCTATACTAAGAAAGTGGAAAAAAAAATCACTTTCTTAAATGTCATCTTTATACCCACATTAAATTTCAATTTCAAAATAATTATATAATATTAGGGTGAGCGCAATAAGTTCGTGGCTGAAAAAGTGGCAAGGGATTAATTAAGAACGTGCACTCGCAGAAATGCGTGTACATTCTTAGGAACATGCACACGTTCCTATACCTATAAGTTTGGATGTGGCTGAACCTCCACGTGGATTGCCACATAGGTTTAGTGGAAAAACTATATGCACAATCCTAAGATCGTGTGTGTGGTATTAAGAACGTGTGCGCAGTCTTAAGAACGTGTGTTTGGTCCTAAGAATGTGTGCACGTTCTTACTGATACAAATATTTAAAGGGCTCGAGTGCGATTTGTGCCCATTATGCACAAATCACCCTCATGTTTCTCTCATTGGAAAAATATAGTGGAGCTAGAGAGGAGGAATAAAGGGAGGAGGGGGCCACCATGTTGAGGTATTTTACATTTTTCTTAATTTTAATTCAATTTAGTCATTCCAATTTATTATTTTTCTCCCAATAATCTAATTTTTTTTTTTTTTGTAATTTTGTATTTTAAATAAAAAGGAACCTAATTTACATGCCATGGATTTTAAATTGAAACATATATAATAAAATGGAACCCCAAGACAATTTAAACCACTCAGAATATAACCAAGAAGATCAAAACCCCAACCCACCACCACCACACAATTTAAACAATGAAATTGATGAGGGGTTGGTTATATTACGAACCCTTGAGGAAAAATTAAGGGAGACTAGAGAGCCTAGCAGATTCTCCTTGGCCACTTCTTTAGATATCATTGTGCAATCTATTGCAAGTTCCCAAGGGAAATTGACCTCTATTTTTTATTATAGGGCACATATGTATGAGTACTATAGCATTGGTTTGGACAGAAACCAAGTCAAATAACTGGTCATTTTAAAACAACAAATATTGTCTATTTTTAGGGATCCTAGAAATGGACAAGAACTACCATTGACCAGGAAACACATCTCCATTGACTGGTGCATCCATCCCCAGATTAGTCAAAACTAGATGGATAGGTGGTACATGGTTTTTGATAAACCTCCCTGCAATAACATTGAAATGCCCTTATATTTTCTAAGGAAATTATGGGCTGAGTTTATTATGGGTAAGCATGTCAACTACTTTAATATTGGTGACTTCCATGGGGTGGGTTGAGGGTCCGCACAGAACCAAGAGCATGTTAGACGTGACCCCGTGTTAGGTCCTCATCCCCATAGGAGAAGGCCTGACCCCCCTACCCAACATCCTCATATTGCAAATAAATTGCAACATGTACAACTAGCCATCTTATCATTGAATCGTAGCCTAGTGTAACACAACATCTTTGTTGCACTATCTCAACAGAAGGTGCCTGCCAGTGACATTGATAGAGGAGTTGGAGTGTCAACATGCACATGAGAGTACAGTGAGGAGAGGGCACATGGACATAGAAACCATCCATGTGAACCTCACAGATGCTCGAGCTATGGGCCCATAGAGCCCAGTGGACAACATAGCTTCATGCAGGAGGTTAGTATATTAACCCTCTCTATGTTCTTCATCGTTATATATTTATTTTGTATTTTGTGTATTTATATAGATATTTCATTGTATTTTTTTTTGTAGTTGTTTTGTCCTAGCAGAAGACCCTCTAAGCCTATAGATGCATTAGTGCCTAGCCCCACCATTGATGCAGCAGTAGAGACAACATGTTTATTGGGTGGACCGTACACACAGATATGTATCACATTTGATAGATTCAACATAGTCATTTCTTTATTTTATGACATCCTCAAATTTGTTATATGTTCTCTTGTTTCTATAGGATTTGGCAGCAGGCCATGCTGGGGATTGTCCATCTAGGATGGACAAGTCACCAGTGTCACAGGTATCATGTGTAAAGTTAACTATCATATAATTCTCAAATTGTTTGTGTTTATGTTTTTGAATTTTACTATTTGGTACTAATAGTTCAATTTTAGTCATATTTATGCAGGCCACCGATATATTTTCTAGGTATAGTAGTATTGCACCCCCTGGGAACTTGGGCATTGCTTTTGGGTTTCCTTTCTCTAGGCCTAGGGTGTTGGAATCACTTGTAGAGAATGTCAAGGTCCATCACAACCCATTTTTTTTCCACCCACCCCCACCACCACTTTTGGACCCATTGATAGAGACTGCCATATTAGAGGTTGTCTTGGAGTAGGTTTTACAACCTAGTGCTCCATTTGCTAGTGAATCTCCATCGACACCTGAGATATTCATGGTGAGATAATTCATTGATGATAATTTTTTATGTTTCATGAATTTGTTTCTACTTATATGTTTTTTAATTTTCTTGACTTGATCCTTGTAACTGATGCAGGGTGGCATTACAGAGAGATAAGGGTCGTGGACGAGGGTTACACCCTCACGATTGATAGTTTCATATGCGGTGAGTTGTCTTAGGTTAAATTACAAAGTATCAATTTGTAAGTCTATTAATTCATTGATGGAAAAAACTTATAACACTATTTATTCTTTGTTCAGTCTCCAGAATGTCGAAGCACACCCAAGCCTAGAACCTCTCAAGGTGCATCCTTGAGCAACATAAGAAAGATAGATTTCCAAGATGCTCCTGAGGGTGGCGAGGGTGGAAATGGTTAATGATTGACCAAGTATTAGTATTTTGTAGCTAGGCCACGATATAGATATTTTTTTTATGTTAGGGAACTTGTTGTCGCTTTGTATACTAGGCAACAACTGCCATTTTGTAAAAAATGTACAATTTAGATGATTGTTTCGACATTTGATGTTGATGAATATATGAATTTCAAAGTGTATGAATTTTATATGTATTAATATTTTGATTTGTTTCTAAAGTTATTATAAATACCCGCATTACGCATTAAGGAATGTATTATGGTGGAAAATATTTCTAAGTGCTAAATTCATAAACAATTAATGGTTCTCAAGTAGCATTGATTGCTAATCAACCATGTATATCTACATCATCGATAGATCATTCATTCTGAATTATCTGCATGAATGTTGTGGACATCCATATTCTAACTCACAACCAACAATATGGACTACCTCTTGAATTATCTCCATCTAAATCCAATGACAACCCACACTCAAATAGTGGTCACTTGAAAATATTGTGACCTTAAAAATGGCATATTACAATAAATTATTATAGAAATAGATTTTCTCATTTATCTTCTACATAATTGTAAATCGCTTAACAATTTCAGCTCAATGTTATTTTCAAGGGCATAGACATTATTCCCCTCTTTCTATGCATGACATATATAAAATCATTTGATTTATGTGTAACCCTTCATAAATGCAAAAAATACTAGTCAAGGACTCATTAATGCATATGTTTGTTTAGATTGTGTAGTGGGTATATGTAAATTTTGTTAAACCCATCAATTATTAATAACATTTATTCTGTCTTCCATGATGCCCACTAAACTTATTGATTTTGATCAATAGAATGAGAGAGTTCAAATGGAAACTATATATCGGAATGGGTATCANTTTTTTATGTTAGGGAACTTGTTGTCGCTTTGTATACTAGGCAACAACTGCCATTTTGTAAAAAATGTACAATTTAGATGATTGTTTCGACATTTGATGTTGATGAATATATGAATTTCAAAGTGTATGAATTTTATATGTATTAATATTTTGATTTGTTTCTAAAGTTATTATAAATACCCGCATTACGCATTAAGGAATGTATTATGGTGGAAAATATTTCTAAGTGCTAAATTCATAAACAATTAATGGTTCTCAAGTAGCATTGATTGCTAATCAACCATGTATATCTACATCATCGATAGATCATTCATTCTGAATTATCTGCATGAATGTTGTGGACATCCATATTCTAACTCACAACCAACAATATGGACTACCTCTTGAATTATCTCCATCTAAATCCAATGACAACCCACACTCAAATAGTGGTCACTTGAAAATATTGTGACCTTAAAAATGGCATATTACAATAAATTATTATAGAAATAGATTTTCTCATTTATCTTCTACATAATTGTAAATCGCTTAACAATTTCAGCTCAATGTTATTTTCAAGGGCATAGACATTATTCCCCTCTTTCTATGCATGACATATATAAAATCATTTGATTTATGTGTAACCCTTCATAAATGCAAAAAATACTAGTCAAGGACTCATTAATGCATATGTTTGTTTAGATTGTGTAGTGGGTATATGTAAATTTTGTTAAACCCATCAATTATTAATAACATTTATTCTGTCTTCCATGATGCCCACTAAACTTATTGATTTTGATCAATAGAATGAGAGAGTTCAAATGGAAACTATATATCGGAATGGGTATCATTTTCCACCTACAAATAAAGATTTTGAGGTTACATTTCATGACACACTATATAAAGTAATGCTATTCTACCAAAATTCCTCCAGGGAGACTTGAAACCATTATTCTTTTCCCTTCACCATCTATGAGATTTTATTGCACATTCCTACCCAATTTTTGGGTTAGAGCACACACAAAGACAAAGGACCTTCCCAAACCCTATCCCATAAACTTGTTGATGCCATGACATGCCATTGTCATGTCATTGTCATTCCTTGCCAAGTCATGCCATTGCATGCCATTGCCATTTCCATGTCATTGTCAAACCTTTCCATGCCATGCCATTGCCATTTCTTACCAAGCCATGCCATGCCATGCCATTTCCATGCCTTTCCATATCATTCCATTTCCATGCCATTGTTATGCCTTGCCATTTCCATGCCATGGCATGCCATTCCATTGCCATGTCATTTCCATATCATTGCCATGCCATGTCATTTCCATGCCTTTCCAATCCATGCCATGCGATGTCATTTTCATGTGGCTTCCCATGCCTTGTCATGTAGTTTCTCATTTTAACCTATATAACAATAAATATAACTTTCCATTTTCATGCCATATCATTGCCATGCCTCGCCAAACCAATAAATGATATTAACTAAGTTACAACAGAATAAATATAACAATCCTTAGTACAAGTAACAATTAAATTAAAGGGGGATGAAAATGCAAGCCTAAACCATGGTTTAGATAACAAATTCTTTCTGAAATGCAAGACGACACATAACAACCCTAGAATATTCAAGACATTAAACCATAGAATATTCAAGACATCATTGCTATCTTTGTCAAGCAATGCCATTGCCATGCCTTACCAAGCCATGCCATGACATTCCCTTTCCTTACCATCCATTTCCATGCATTGCCTTATCATGGCATGCCATGCCATGCATTTGCTTTCCTTACCATTTTATTCCATGTAGGATTTGTCATACCTTGCCTTGCCATTGTATGGTATGGTATACCTTTCCTTGCCATGGTATGGTATGGTATGGTATGGCATGCCTTGCCTTTCCTTGCCATGGTATGGTATGGTATGGTATGCCTTGCCTTTCCTTGCCTTGCATGGTATGATATGGTATGGTATGGTATTGTATGATATGCCTTGCATTGCCATTGTATGGTATGGTATGGTATGTCTTTCCTTGCCATTGCATTGTATGGTATGGTATGGTATGGTATGGTATGAATTGTTGTTTCCTTGCAAGGTATGGTATGGTATGGTACAGTATTGTATGGTATGACTTTTCATTGCCTTGTATGGTATGGTATGGTATGGTATGCATTGGAAACAACATAGTATGGTATGGTATGGTATGTATTTCCTTGCCTTACATGGTATGGTATGGTATGCATTGGAAATGGAAATGGTATGCATTTCCTTGTCATTGTATGGTATGCATTGGCAATGGTATGGTATGGTATGGCATGCATTGACATTGGCAATGACAATGGCAATGTTATGGTATGGTATGGTATGGTATGGCATGCATTTCCTTTCCATTTCCTTGTATGGTATGCATTGGAAATGATATGGTATACATTGACAATGGTATGCATTGCCAATGGTATGCATTTCCTTGCCATTTTATGGTATGGTATGCATTGGCAATAGTATGGTATGGTATGGTATGCATTGACATTGGCAATGGAAATGGAAATGGTATGGTATGGTATGCATTGCCTTTCCATTTCCTTGTATGGTATGGTATGGTATGGTATGGTATGCATTGCCTTTCTATTTCCTTGTATGGTATGGTATGGTATGGTATACATTTCCTTTCCATTTCCTTGTATGGTATGCATTAGCAATGACAATGGTAAGCACTGAAAATGGTATGCATTAGCAATGGTATGCATTGCCTTGTCATTGTATGGTATGCATTGGAAATGGTATGGTATGGTATAGTATGGTATGCATTGCCTTGCATGGTATGGTATGGTATGGTATGGTATGGTATGGTATGCATTGCATTGCCATTGCCTTGTATGGTATGCATTGGCAATGGTAATGGTATGCATTGCCTTACCATTGTATGGTATGCATTGGAAATGGTATGTATTGGCAATGGTATGGTATCGTATGGTATGATATGCATTGGAATTGGTATGCATTGGTAATGGCAATGGTATGCATTGCATTTCCATTCTATGGTATGCATTGGAAATGGTATGGTATGGTATGGTATGCATTGACAATGAAAATGGTACGCATTGCCTTGCCATTATATGGTATGCATTGGAAATGGTATGTGTTGGCAATGACAATGGTATGCATTGCCTTGCGATTGTATGGTATGCATTGCCATTGACAATAGTATACATTTCCTTGCCATTGTATGGTATGCATTGGAAATGGTATGGAATGGTATGCATTGGCAATGGCAATGGTATGCATTGGCATTGGCAATGGTATGTATTGAAAATGGTATGCATTGCCTTGCCATTGTATGGTATGCATTGGAAATGGTATGGTATGGTATGCATTGGAAATGGTATGGTATGGTATGCATTGGTATTATGGTATGGTATGGTATGACAATGTTATGCATTGCCTTGACATTGTATGGTATGCATTGGCAATGGTATGTTATGGTATAGTATGGTATGGTATGAATTGTCTTGGTATGGTATGGTATGGAAATGGTATGAATTTCTTTGCCATTGTATGGTATGCATTGTCTTGGTATGGTATGGTATGTTATGGTATGGTATGCATTGTCTTCGTATGGTATGGTATGGTATGGTATGGAATGGTATGCATTGTTGATCCGGATTATTTTCGGCACGAAATGAGAGCGGAGATATAATAAAGAAATGCACAGAGATATCACGTATATCCAGTAATATAACATAAATATATCAGAGATGCAACCATAAACACAGAGATACAGT
>SNQJ01S0160613.1:0-21696 GCA_010110895.2 Picea sitchensis
TAAAACACACGGGCATATGTTTTATAATGGAACCATGGGTCGGGGCTTAAGCCCCGGCCCGCGCCCTTTTCCACATAGCACAAAATGTAAACATAAATACATATGCATTGGATTATGAAACAAGAAACACGAGTTGACATAACAGTTAGCAGGAATTGTAAAGTCATATGTGGAGGATAGGTCCGGGGGTCGAACCCCGCGGCCTCCAAAATTTTACATATAGACTTCTTAGCTAACCAGCGAGCGACATGTGGCGCGCTTGGATTGGGCCACGTGTCCTCCTATTATAGGCCACCCAATGACACATGTCAACACCGCATTCACCGACAACCATCCAATGAAAATATGCCACGTCACCCAACTTCCATGTCATCATGATGGTACGGCCCTCCACGTGGTCGTACGGACTGTACGGACTGGTACAGTCAACATCCCAAATTTTTGCCTTTTTGGCTTGGCAGACAGATCGCGATATCTCCTCCATACGGACTCCATTTGCGAAAGTAAATATACCGTCGGAATCAAGAAGATGAGACAGACGCAATGGCACTGTTTTCGTCGCATTCCGAGCACTTTCAAAATTGAGCAAAATTTGATCCCCTGATCAGTCAGGACGTCAAAAAGGCACTCTCCCTAGTGTTATATTCCATTTCTCATTCTCCCTAGTGCACTCGTCCTGTCCAGCTCTTCATCTCTCCCATGTTTTTCAGAATTACTGCTCTCTATAACACTTCTTTGTGCACCAGGGACCTCTAACCTAGTTTCAATGCCCTCCACTCACCTTTCTCTCTTAGTGACCTCATGCATGAGCATATCTCCACCTTAGCACGGGCCAACCGATTAATATGCATGGTGTGCATTCAAGGAAGGGAGAGGCGTCACCCTCTCATTTTTCCTTGAGAATCAAAATCGTGATCCAAGAATTTAATGATGACAAGTTNAATTTAATGATGAAAAGTTGGAAGAGCCAAGTTGTGCCTTCACACAATCTGGAGATAAGGTCACCATTAAGTGGTTGATTGTAGGAGGGATCTGCATTCGATTTGGAGCAGATTTCCATCATTGTAATTTTCCCATTAGACATGCATTTTGAATGGTGATTTGACACCACTAGTTTAGTTTGCAGGGATGCTCATCGAGCCCTCTTGTATAAAATCTTTGTATTGTTTCCAGGTAGAGTAGAGGTAGGCTACTGAGACTTGATGAAAATCCATTGTAAACCCAGTTGGAGGTATTAGATAAGAAAGAGTTATATAGGAGGATAAATTCATAGGATATAGGAGGAGAGTCGAGACTCAGTCGTATCTCAAACTCATATATTTGTAATTTGATATTCCGCCATTAATAGAAAATGACAGTTTTTTCTGTTATCAATTTTTGCGTAATGGATATTTTGTGAAGAATGTAATTTGGATGCATTTTAATTGTACATGAATGTTAGAAATCATCTGCAGGGATAGAGATATAGGTTTCTATCTGTGAGTGTGTCGGATTAAGTCTGGTTCTCTAGGCTAAGTGCAAGGAGTGCATGATAGAGTGTGGAGACTCTATGTGCTGACGCAATGAGTGCATGTCTGAACTCAGTGGAGTTGGAAGAGAAACTGCGAGGAGGGAATACTAGATTAATTCATATAATCAAGAGGAAATTTCAAGGTAGTTAAGTACCTTGGAAAGAAATATTGTGGAGGAGGAGACACAGTCCAGAGTTAATAAACACTTTGAAACACTTTTCTAGGAGGGCATAGAGAAATTGCAAGAGCGTACAAGAGAAACATTGTTGGAAGTGTTGGAATCCTTAAAAGAACCCCAGTGTTTCTAAACACTTTGAGGAAGGTAGGATTTTTAATAGTGCATCGAAAAGTAAAGGAGATGCATTAATATGCTCATATAGGCTAAGGGAGAAGTCATCAAAAATCTTAGTCAAGCGCAAGGAGCGTGCTGAGGAGACTGTAAGTCCATATTACAAGCCCAGGAGGAAGAGCGTAAGTTTCCAGGAGGGAAGGAGAACATTCACTAAAGGATTTATACGAATGGGGAGTCGTGAAGGTTTTCAAGCCGAGCAAACTCATAGAAGAATCTGTGCATAACTCTGCAAGGAGGGCAGAAGCAGCTCTATAATAGCCCAAGTATTAAAGAGGAAATTGCATTGAGTGTGCAAAAGGAGTTAAGGACTTAATGAAGTCTCGAAGACCATAAAAATGTCCATCATCGGAGGAGACATATGGAAGCATATCCGATAGTTCGAGGATTCAGACGTCGAAAGAGTTGCAAGGAGATAAATTCAAACTTCATGAAATTTGAAGTGCAGAGTGACTTTAGACCCTTGTATCTAGGAGGATGCATGGTGGATATTCACGTATTTTAGAGGAAGAACCCTTCAAAGAAAAATCAAGGAGAGAATACATGAAGAGTCGGTAGTCGAAGCAATCCTATTTGTCCATTGAGACAGGATGTGTTGCAAGAAATCAACACTTCGCTGATTTAGAAATCGGGGAAAAGGGAGAAAGAAGTTCATGAAATTCCCGAAGAATGGGGTCGCAAAGGGAGTTATCCCATGGTGTTCATCTATGGTCACATCAAGGAGGGAGCCTAGCATGGATATTTAGTGTGCATTGGCATTATGATTTTAAAATCGCTAAGGAGAGGGTCTGCGGGTGCCACACAACCTGCGTGGAGAAGGTGGAAGGGCCTGTGTCAATTTAAATTGGTTCCATTTGGAGCTCGACGAACCATTCAATTCGATGACTTGAATAATCCTAGACTGGGAGTTCGAGCAACACTTTGGAGGTAAAGGGGTATGCATCGTAAGTGGTATCAAATCTAATGCATAATTGATTTATGTAGGCCAGGGAGACAAAGTGCAGTACTTTGTTGAATCTATGGAAAGGTGTGCAACAGATGATAAACAACTAGGTGGGTTGTAGGTGGAGCAATATGGATGTTGGAAGTCATGAACATGGTCAAGGGGAGGTCTTCCCACAGAAATGAAAAGAATAAATAGAAAAATATCTCAGGGAGATCAGGGCGGAAATGGAGGATCCATCATTCAATATACAACAAGAGACAAAGGTCTGTTGGATGTATGAATGGCCTTTGAAGAGGAAAACTAGATGGTTTGTTCAGGATTTTTTGGCCAGAGGGAAACAACATGTGTTAAAAAGATGGTTGAGGTATGATGAGAATCTCAGTGCGAAGGGAAAGAGATCTGGTAGAGGTCTCATAGGTTTCCAGGTGGGAAATGTGAAGAGGACAGTTGACCTTGTGAACTAGCAGGAGGGAAGAGGAGACATACCAATTTTCCAAGTGGGCAAGGGGGACGAGGTGAGCTCATTTGAGAGTTCACATTAGGGGGTGTTGACATATAAAGAGGAGGTAGAATAAATACCTCACTCAAATGGAGATTTGTGGGGAATTGTGGACCGTGTGAATGAAGACAATGAGAAGTTAACAAATTCCATTGTCGAGGAGAAGGATCCGAGGACCGTTGTGATCATTGGAGGAGTCAATATATTCCTACCAAGTGACCGAGAATAGGCTAACACAGATGTTGCGGATGTGACAGAAGGACAACAAGTTAAGTCTGTCATAGAGGAAGAGGAACAGATACTGAAATTTGTCCCAACGGAAGGAAAACCCCCAGTTGGATTACCCACCCAGTGGGAATTGGACTTAAAGGAAATGGAAGATTGGTTACACAGTTCGGAACCAGAAGGAAGACGATGAGAAGTTAAACAATTCCATTGTTGAGGAGAAGGATCCGAGGACCATTGTGATCATTGGAGGAGTCAATATATTCCTACCAAGCTTAATCGAGAATAGGCTAACACGTATAAGCGCGGATGTGACAAAAGGACAACAAGTTAAGTCTGTCATAGAGGAAGAGGAACAGATACTAAAATTTGTCCCAATGGAAGGAAAACCCCCAGTTGGATTACCCACCTAGTGGGAATTGGACTTAAAGGAAATGGAAGATTGATACACGTAGCTTAAACCGTAATGTGGTCTACATAAGATAGCTGCTAGAGAATATACACCAAACATTGAAGTTGTAGCCGGAGGAAGAATGGAACCAGTCGAAGAACTGATAGTAGTCAATATGTTAGAAGTAATAGCTAAGAAAAATCCTAGTGATGAGAAGTCTACAGAAGTGGAGGATACAATGGTATGGAAAACTAAGGCCATAATATATGAAGAATATAACTTGGGATATCAATGTGATTTACCCATTGACCAAGAAGAAGTGTAGCAAGCTAGTCTACAAAAGAAGAGCTAGCCAATGGAGAAACTCAACGAGGTGGTTGAGGATATAAGGAAGTTGTTGTTGGGGTCGACAGAGGCATCATTCAACAAGGAGAATATGGAAAAAAGGAAACCTACACAAGCAACAGGGATGATGCAAGAGAAACAACAACGGAGTGGAGAGACAACTCCAAGAGAAAGTTTTGGATCTAGGATGATTTCAACCAAGATGGAAATCTCATGAGCATGAGCTCAAGATTTTCATAGTCGTGGACTATGATGCAAGAGCATCAGCTCCACCAAAGACGCGTGCCAACCGATTAACACATATGGTGTGAATTGAAGGACCGTAGGAGGTATCTCCCTCCTCTCATTTTTCCTCGAGAATAAAAAGAGTGATCTAGGCATCTAATGATGACAAGCTGGAAGAGCCAAGTTGTTCCTTTTCACAAGATGGAGATAAGTTCATCATTAAGTGGTTGACGGTAGGAAGTTGATCTCAGATCCGATTTGGATCATATTTACATCATTTTAATTTTCTCATTAGAAAGGTGTTTTGAATGGTGATTTGACACCACTATTTTAGCTTGGAGGGATGCTCGAGGAGCCATCTTGTATAAATATTTGTATTGTTTCCAAGTAGAGTAGAGGTAGGCTACTGGAACTTGATGAAAAACACTTGTAACACCAATTGGAGGGGCTAGCTAAGAGAGAGTTAGACAGGAGGGTAAATGCATAGGATATATGAGGAGATATGAGTCTCACCAGAGTCTCTAACTCATATATTTTGTAATTTTATATTCAGCCATTAATGATAAAATGACAGTTTTCTGTTATCAATTTCCTGTAATGGATATTTTGTGATGAATGTAATTTTGATGCATTTGAATTGTAGATGAATGTTAGAAATCATCCTCAGGATAGAGATATAGTTTTATATCTCTGAGTGTGTCAAATTAATTTTGGTTCTCTAGGCTAAGTGCAAGGAGTGCGTGATAGAGTGTGGAGACTCTATGAGCCGACGCAAGGAATGTGTATCTGAACTCAATCGAGTCAAGAGAAAATTCCAGGAGGGAATACCAAATTAATTCACGCACTAAGAGGAAATTTCAAGGTGGTTGGCTACCTTGGAAAGAAAGACTATGGAGGAGGAGACAAATTTGAGAGTTACTTAACACTCTGAAAAAATATGCCAGGAGGGCATAGAGAAATTACAAGAGCATATAAGAGAAACACTATTGTGGGTAAGAAGACTTAAGGAAAACCCGGAGTTACTGAACACTTTGAGGGAAGGAAGATCTGCAAGAGTAGATCCATAAAGGAAAGGAGATTCCTTAAGATGCACAAATAGGCTAAGGGAGAAGTCGTAAAAATGATTAGATGAGTGCAATGAGTGCGTTGAGGAGACTATAAGTCCATCTTACAAGCTCAAAAGGAAGAGTAATTTTCTAGTAGGGAAAGAGAATGTTCACTAAAGGACGTAGAGGAAAGCAGAACTGTGAAGGTTTTCAAGATGAGCAAAGTCACGTATTAACCGGGTGACAGAACCTCTACAAGGAGTGTAGAAGAAGCTCAAGAATAGCCCAAGTCTAAAGAGGAAATTGTGCTAACTGTGAAAAAGGAGTTAAGGAATTGTTGAAGTCCCAAATACCATAAAACCATCCATCATCAAAGGACAAGTGGAAGCATATCCAAGAGTCAAGGATTTAGACTTCGAAAGAATTAGGAGGAGAACAATTCAAACCACAAAGTTGAAGGAGGACTCGACCATTGGATCCTGTGGAGGACGCTGCGGGTGAGAAATCACACTCTGATTTGAAAGTTGGTTGCAGGAGCAAGAAGTTCGCGGAGTCCAGAAGCAATGTATTACTTAATGGAGTTTTCCTTACCCATCATCGCTCGTGGTCACATCAAGGAGGGATCCTATCATGGAGGGATAGTGTATGTTGGAGTTGATATTTGAAAAGTGATAAGCAGAGGGTACACGGGTGCCACACAACCTGCACCAAAAAGGTGGAAGCAAATGTGTCAATTTCACTTGGTTCCATTTGGAACGCGACAAACCATTTGATTTGGTGACTTGAACGATCCTAGACCAGAGGTCGAGAAGCCCTTTGAGGGAAGAGGATCTAATCCATGACCTCAAGAACCCTCTAAAAATCTTTGTTTCCTCCCACTCTTTTCAACACTCTCAATCACAAAACTATACCCTTTGACTTATTTCAGTAGCGAGTCAGTGAAATTTTGATGTCTCGCCACATGTCTTCTTACGATGGATGGTCAAGGAGGGTCTCAATATATCCTTGGATCTATGGTAAATATTTCATCGCTACTTGTGAACACTGAAGGAGTAGAGGTGTTAATTCCTGCAGTCCCTCTTCAAATCTAATGGTCGTGACAGACTTTCGATCCTTCTTGAAGGATCTCATCCATTTGTCTCCCAAACGAAAGAATATTCCCTTTTTATTTGACTCGCTATCCTTTATGAACTTGGGCAAAGGAATTCAACCTCTAAGAGCTTCGAGCTTCCATGGCTCTGCAACCTTCAAAAAATAACTCCTTCTTGCACCTGGTTCCTAGACCCAAGTCATCTAAACCTTAATATGATTCTTGGGAAAATTATCCCTACTCTTATTTGGGTTTCTGGATAAGATCTCGGGTGCGTTCCAAAGTACCTAGGCTACTAACTTGAATGATGTGCCTTCCTAACTCACAGAAGTTAGGAGCTATAATGATTTTAAAGTGGGGTTAAAATTACGCGGGTTTACCAGTAGCAAGTATCCATACCAAGGAGATTACTCTGAATCTAATATATGATGCAATTCTCTAGGGAAGGTTATTTCGAGGAATTAAATTAGAACAACACGATAATCAAGAAGATACGATTCTTGGTGGAATGGAGGCGCCGCTCCGCACTTAGTCATTTTATACGTAGTTCAACTATGGTCATATGAGTATACACATGCATCAATTACTTCCAATCTAAAACACTACGAAATCATTCCATATATAAACCATTTATGGGCATATAAACATGAGCATGTATCCATGATATTCAATTCAAAATACAAGGCAAAACACTTATGATAACCACAAGGTGTGATGCGATCAACAGAAGGGTGCTCGCTTCCACCCTACCATAGGCTCTGACTCCCAAACATTACCACTGGCCGCCTCGAGCTTAGGGCCAATGCATGCTTTGAGATTCACCCTTACTTCCAAAATTTCAATGAAATCTAATGCATGAAGGTTACCGTCCTTTCTCCTATAGAGAAATAAACTAGGGATGAAGGTTACTTCCTCTGCTCTCCTAAATCAGCCTCTTCTCTGTGATCCCAAATCACTTTTTTCTCTCAATCCTTCATTGGACCTGATAGTTTATGCTCTCGTCTCTACATTCTTCGCCAAATTCCCCCGTCCCCTCATTAACTCTGAGGAGGCCTTCCCACCTACCAAACCAACTGTAATTCATTCTTGGGCTAGAGGGTTGTTCTGATCCTAAACAATTAAAACCAAAGATAGTAATCGGGCTTGGTGGAAGTTAACACAACCGCTCTAGGCCCTTTCCATGACCTTTTTATTAGCAATCATGGTCTATTTTAGCACATCCCCTTCTCAAAATTCATGAAACCCATATTCATAACAAATTTACATTCATCAACCTTCATACAAAGGTCCATCAAATCAAACATTCACACATTTAAGCTTGCCATAGTTCCCCGGGCCAATACAAGAGCATTTAAAAACTTGGGGAAATAAGGTGTTACAATTATCTCCCCCTTAAAGAAACATAATCATTGATGTTATATCTATCAATATGGCATCTATGTACGTAAGTAATAAAATTGTATGCTTGTTTCATGAATCTTCCATTTCCTATGTAGCCTCATTTGGGACAAATTGTTTCCACTATACCTTCACTTGCACAATGGTTTGGTTCCTAAGTGAGTACTCTTCATGTCTAGTATGAATTGGGGTTATGGAAGGAAGACCCTTCGGTTCCATTAATGGATCATAGAATAGTCGACATCCGACATTAGCACTTCATCTATATTTTTTTTAGCAATGAAACATGGAAAACATATGTTCCTTTACTGTGGGAGGTAGTACTATTCTATAGGCTAGAGGTCCCACTAAATCTAAGACTTCAGTATCCACAATACCGAGGTGCAAACTTGGAATAGGATCCCATCCCTAGGGAACTCTTCTTGGCCTAACTCTTAGATAGACATGGTCTCTCATCCCTAATTGGGGTTCTCTTTCTGTTGGCATAAATGTTTTGTCTATTCTCAGCTATTTTCAGATATTGCTTTATCCCAATCAGTTGTTGTCCCACCTTTCAACATGTCGGGTCCAATCAATTTTGTTCATGGGATTACCTAACCTGACTGAGTGTTGCGCGTCCTATGGAGAAAAAGGACTCCATCTTCAATGATTCTTGGTAGTTGTTGTTCTAGGAAAATTCCATTGAGTGGTGTGTAATCTTCCACTTTTTAGGGTTGATACTGCATGCTTACATCCTTAGCATGTATTCTAATATTTGGTTCAATATTTCCATATGTACCTGGCTGGGATGATAGGTTGTGCTAAACAATAATTTGTCTCCATGCTAGCCATCAAGGATTTCCAAAGTTTGAGGTATACTTTTATGTGTCCTGCTAGGACACTCCATTTCTCTTTTGGCATGCCCTGTAGTCTAAATATCTCCTTCATGAATATGTTGGCAATATATACTGCCTCAAAGTCGATGTGAAGGGAATAAAGTGAGCAGACTTGCTTAAATTTTCCACCACCACACAAGGCCATTCCTGTCAATGACATGAAGTAATTCTGGTGATGAAATCCATGGAAATGGTCTCCCATTTCCACTCTGGATTGGTAGAGGCTGTAATAACCCTACTGGGTGTCAGAGTTCTACCTTAACCTCGCTAGCACTCTAGATATTTTAGCTGGCACTCATCTATGTTTTTCTTCACCAAGCCAGAATTGTTTCGGTGGCCTTCATCATCTTATGGTGTCCTGGGTGACCAATATATGGTCCTTTAGGAAGCTCATCCATTATGAACCTCTTCTGCCACAGCTTTGAATATATAACTATTTATGCTAGCACTCCATCTAGCATCCTGTAGCCTCTACTTTATCCCTCGGTTATTTCTCCGTGTACAAGGTCATTAGAACTCTGTAAGAATGAACTGCTTTTATGTGGTCTTTATTCCCTTTTCCTTGGCATTCGCTCCTGCGTGCTCACCGCCACCAAGTGAATTGTTTTCATACTGCTGCTAAGCGCATCAACCACTTTATTTTCCTTCCTTTGATATGTTTGATTTCAATATCAAACTCTCTAAGGAGGGACATCCACCTAGCTTGTCTAGCATTGAGTTTTGTTGGTCAAACACGCATCACAATCCACAGTGGTCCTCCATTATAATTACAAATTTCCTAATTCAAGTGAGGTAAATGCTCTACATTTTCATATGCACCATGGAGGCCAAACTTAGATCATGGGGCACATAGTTGACTTCATGGTCATTCAAATTTTGGGCTTCGTAGTAAACTAGGATTCCTTATGAAATAAGGAATCCTTTGATTCCTCTTCCCTTGTGTGGCGTTTGTGCATACGAGGAAGTCATTTTCGGGATAGATGATATTTAGCATGAGAGCATGGGTCAGAAGGAATTTTAGGGAATGAAACCTTTCTTCACAATCAGGTGTCCAAATGAATTTATCCCCCTTCTTATGGAGGGAAGTGATTGGAGAACCAATCTTGAGAATCCTTTATAAATATCCTATAGTATCCTGCTAATCCCAGCTAGATCTGATATTTGAAACATCCTTTGGGGTAGGGCATTCCATGATATACATGATATTTTCAGGGTTCATCAAGCACTCCTTCTTCAGATAGTACATGGCCCAAGTAATGTATTTTCCTTTCCTCGAAAAAGTCACACTTGCTAAATTTGGCTTAGAGATGGTGGTTCTCTCAGCACTTGAAGCACAAGTCTAAGATGTTCCCTGTCCTCTCATTCTTGGATTAAAATATCATCAATAAAACCAGTACAAATTTGTCTAGAATTTGTTGATTACATTTTTCATCAAGTACATAAAAGTGGTAGGGCATTGGTTAATCCAAGTGGTACTACCAAAAATTCATAGTGACCATATTTCCTCCCATCCCTCGGTACTTGTGATGTATTCACCCTTGATTCGAAATTGATGGTATACCCATATATCAAAGATTCAATCTTTGAGAATATGGAAGAAGCTCCCAATTGATTGAACAAGTCATCGCATTTTGGGTAAGGGTTACTTGCTCGCTATGGTTACCTTATTGAGTTGTTTATAATCTATGCATAGTCAAAGTGTACCATCCTTATTCTTCAAAAAAGCATCTAGTGCTCCCTATGGAGACACGTTGGGATGGATATAGACTTTGACCATCATTTATTTTAGTTGTAGTTTAAGCTCAACTAGGTCGGGTGTGCTCATCCCATAGGGTGTCCTAGACATTGGCACCACCCCTGCAAGTCTCCATTTATAATTCAATGTCCCTCGAGGTGACCCGTACCCTTCAAAACACATCTCTATAGTATATTAGTATGGGGTGGTATTCTAGTCTTGGTCTGTCATCCTCAACCGATTTAAACACCTGCATCATATATATAGAGGACATCCCTTTGATTTTGATGGAGTGGACGGTCTCGACGTTTGACCCTGACGGAGGAATGACGGAGCGGAAGGACGGAGGATGACGGACGGGAGGGACGGGAGGAGAGGACTGGAATGGATGGATGAGGACGGAAATGGATGGATGACGATTGAAGGTCGAGGAGGATGGACGGACCGGAAGGAGGAGAGATGGAAATGGAGATGGAAATGGACGGACGGATGGAGGATGGAATGGAATGGAAGGAAAGAATGGATGGATGGAGATGGAATGGAAGGAGGAAAGGACGGAAGGAAAGGATGGAAAGACGAGAGTGGCCGGACAGGGATGGATGGACGGAAAGGAATGGACGGAGGACGGAGGAATGGAATGGATGGAGGATGGAATGGAATGGATGGATGGATCGGACGGATGGAGATGGAGGAAATGGACAGGATGAGAAGGAGTGGAGGACGGAATGGAAGGAATGGAATGGATGGAATGGATGGATGGACGGATGGATGGAGGATGGATGGATGGATGACGGATGGAGACGGACGGAAGGATGGATGGAGGACACGGACATGGATGGACCGGAGGAGTGGAAGGAAAGGAAATGGACATGGATGGAAGGAAATGGATGGAATGGAAATGGATGGATGGAAGGATGGAAAGGATGGATGGAATGGATGGACGGAGCCCGGATGGAAAGGATGGAAGATGGATGGACGGATGGACGATGGAAATGGATGGATGGATGGATGGATGGAGGAATGGAATGGATGGATGGATGGATGGATGGACGGATGGAGGAGGATGGACAAAGAGATGGAAAGGACGCGGAATGGATGGAATGGATGGAATGGATGGAATGGATGGAATGGATGGAATGGAAAGGAATGGCACGGAATGGAAAGGAGGATGGAATGGAAGCCTCCTCCTCTCCCTGGCCTAAACTTGGTAAAAGAGGAGGTGCCACCTTCAGGCGCACACCCTCCTTTGGCCACCAATCTCCTAGCCCCCCAAGTGGCATCCAATGAAATCATTGGAGAATTTTTTGGACAGGAAGAGGAGGAGGAGTAGCCTCATCATTTCTCCAACCGCATGGTGGAGGAGCACCTTCTTCTCCTATTCAAAATTATGTAGAGACAGGATGACCAGATGCATTCCTAGAGAATTCTTAGTCAAAGGATGGACATACTTTTTGACACCTTGATCGATGCTCCTACGCGTGCCAGTTGCCCCACTTGCGGACAATGGTTCACCTAGGCCTACATAATTCATGGACAACCCAGCTCAGATAATGATTGATGTCTCTAGGTTTGTCTTTTTTGTTGATTCTAGTTGCAGGATTGATGGTCTAGATCACCAAAATGATAGGATAGATGATCATTCAATTTTTTCTATTATGTTTATGTGGCTAGGATTATAGTAGCTCTATCTACAACTAGTCCCAGTAACATGTTGTAGAACATGTTTCAAACTTTTTTTGGTCATGCAACAATAGTGCTAGCACTCAGGACGATGTATCAATTTCTAAACATCATGATGCCACTTGTTTTGGTTTCCCATTTGTGGAAGAACAAGTGGATCATACTTTCCACTGTACAACACACATATGTCATTAATATAAGGTCGCGACTTTTTATTCACAAAAAAAATAAAATTCCACCATGAATTTATTCTAGATTATAAATTAACACAAAAATCCCTATCAACAGAACGATAATAAAACCAAGTTATCAACAAGGGTAAGAAACAAATCTGGGTTTCCTTAAGACAGATGATATCTTCATAACTGTATAGAGAAGAGGGATCAGAAGGGTTCACAAGGGTTAAAGATAATGATATTTTCCCAACACAACTCTAAAAAAAGGCACTAAGGATAGAGAATCAAAACTAGATCTGCACACCACAAGTTGGTCATTAAATGGGGATCCTTCTAATCTGACACTCCATCCGGTCCTCGGTCCAACACCTGATCCGACCCTCGATCCAGACCTGGAAATAATTTTTTTATGAAAAACGAATTTACAAATATAGGAAGTGAATAGCTTTGGGAATGGTTAAGCATGAAGGAAGGGACATTAAAATAACACTAAGGTTTTTATGAAGTTCAACCTAAAGCTGCATCCCCAAGTCATTCGAAAAATAAATTACTTCAAAAACGCTCAAGAAATTATGGGTTATAATTTAAATATAGCATGGGAAATACTCTCCATTACAGAAAGTTGGGTAACCTACAAAATTTTTAACTATTTTACTAATCCCATGTGCTTTACATGAATGGGCAGTGTAAGACCCCTCAAACTTCTATCAGAAAGGTAGTAATGTACAAGGTTTATGGCTGACAAAAATGTAGAGATGAGGAAAAAGGAAAACATTCTTCGAGATGTGGAAACCCAAAGACAAAGTTCATATGGGAATGCTATCTATAGGTGGGAAAGGTACATGATGAAAGATGAAAAGAGAAGGGAACCCATAAATTCACACAAATAGATCCATGTTCCATTACCATTTATAAACATATAATTTCTACACACAAAAACATTAAACAATTTACAACATAAACTTGTATACATGTGTACCATAACCGAAGGGCGAAGAATGTGAATCTTGTTGTCCCCCTCTTTCACTCCATCTATATCCCCCCTTACTAATTGTTGAAACCTCACCGGTACCTCCCTACCAACGCTTAGTGGTACTCTTCTTCCCCTTGAGTTGCAAAGGGGCCAAGCACACAATCTATAAAATAATCTATCTCTGATCTCACCAGTAAGGTCTCTCTCTACCACTCTCATCCAAGTCGGTATCGTGAACTCCCACAAGAAAAATTCAGTTAATAAAAATCTGACAACATAACCTTTCTTTCCAAAAATTGATCCATTCCTCTTGTCTTCCCTTTATTTTATAGATTTCCCATTACTGACCTTTCCATTTTCACATTGCTAGTTTCCTTTTATTAAAAATTAATTAGTAAATATTGTCCAATGTACACTTTTCACCCAATCCCTTAGTTACACAAGAAATTCATTTAATTAATTTAATTAATCTGCCATTTTCTCTCACCCACCTAAAAGCATTCCTAAAAATTCCTCCTTGTTGTCTCTCTATTCCCTCAGTTTCCTTTAGTATCTGACACCCTTATTAAATATTAGTTGAGTTCATTTTAGGAAATTTCTCAATACTAGATTCCTTTCTATGCTCCACATTCCTTTTTCATTTAAATTTCCTTTTTGTCTAAGTTTGAATTTAGAAACTTTTGCACATAGACATCAATTAAATCTTTTTGATAATTTAATCCTCCTTTAAATTATAAATTTAATTTCCCCCCTTTTCATTTCTTCATCCTACCTTTATTAATTGTTTAATTGAAATTTTTTTAGTCCTCATATCCTATTTAGACCTGGGCTTTAATTTAACTAGGCTTAGCAAATTTGAAAGAGAGAAATTAAAATTATTAAACTTTACTCATAGATAATTAATTTAAGGCTGACCATGTGAAGGTAAGATATTGTTTTCTAGGCCCCTAGGTTCATTGACTCACCTATGTTTAAAAATCGCAACATTCTCTTCAATATTCACTACGTTCTCCATGGGTGTCACTCGCCTTCATTCAAGTTTCATTTATGTGATGTACCCTTCAATACACACAATGTGCTCCAAAGGTTTCACTGTCCTTTTGACTAATTTTTGTAGCCGTGAAGCCATTGGAGTCAAAATTGCATTAGGTGAACTTTTGGGATGCTAAGGACCACTAAGGAAAAATGAACCTACCTTATTGCGTGCCCCTTAGAATCTTCATGAGCGACTGTCTCACTTTTCCCTCATGGCATCATAGATTTCTCGAACTAGGTAATCGTTAACCTACAGTTCGAGCCACGATGGGAGTGCTACCAGGATGTGGAAGGGTTGTTGGCACACCTCCCCCTCAATATTTCTAGTTATCATGAATGACCCCTTTACTCCAAATATGAGTCTGATTAGCAAGAAATTGTCAGCCTGCATCCATCAATTAAACATGTCAGCGATCCATAAACAACATCATAATATACCCCGTCATATGTCACATATACAACAACAAAAATGCTCAAACCATATAAATTCCACTCCATGACTCAATCCAGAGTTGAAGGAGCTCCATGTATTCCATAAACACCCGCAATTAGTCAAGATTCCTGCACACTCAAGATAAACCAGTCAATAGCATCTATCTATACATAATCATAATATAACATCATAATCCATGGTGTCATCATCATAATCCATAAGCGAAGAAGTCATTCATATAATGAACCAAATCACTTGTACACAAGTGTCCTAAAGGATAATTAACATCAGGTGCACGCAAGAGAGGGATGTTACATACACCCACTCTTGTTTTAAACTTCATCCCAATGTTTCACAGTATACAAGTGCATACATAAGGTATCAGACAATATCTAAATGTCTAGTTATCAAACAAAAAGGGAATTGCCAACGCATATCATATGCGTCCTCCCAGGTAGTTGAGTATGCACTATAGTTGTCCCACTAGACCTTGAAGTGATCGACAGTATGACACTGTAGCTGTCGAATTTGATGGTCCATAAAGTGGATTGGATCTGCCATGAGTGATCCCTCACCCAACATTCGCCAAGAACTCAAGTCAATCACATGTGTAAGATCACTGACCTAAATTCACACATAGATATAAGATAAATATCGAGCAATGCCTCAAGTAATGAGGAACAGTTAGATGCTAGGCCCTTCAAACTTATGGTCACGCAATGCACATTGAAAAAACTCTTATCTCGATATTGTGCTTCTTCCAATCCTTTTTCTTATCGTTTGTACTTTTTATTCCATTTATTGGATCGCTTTATGTACTACCAGGACCCCATCCCTCAGTATATCCTAGCTCAAGGAGTATGATATGGTTTCCCATAAAGGAACTTAATGGTACCTTGATGGTTGTTATCGCATGCAAGCACGACTAATGTCAAGAACTTTTCCCGACATTTTTGTTGGTCCAAACACACATATGCAACAAAACCTTCCAAATTTGGTTCATTCCTTCGATAATCCTATCTATCTTAGGGACATCCTGCACTAAATTTTAGTGGTGTTCCCAAGGTCATTTGTACTTTTTATTCCATTTATTGTATCGCTTTATGTACTACCAGGACCCCATCCCTGAGTCTATCCTAGATCAAGGAGTATGATATGGTTTCCCATAAAGGAACTTAATGGTACCTTGATGGTTGTTATCGCATGCAAGCACGACTAATGTCAAGAACTATTCCTGAAACTTTTGTTGGTCCAAACACACATATGCAACAAAACCTTCCAAATTTGGTTCATTCCTTCGATAATCCTATATATCTTAGGGACATCCTGCACTAAATTTTAGTGGTGTTCTAAGGTCTCCCTGGAAACTCATCCAAATCATCTTGCAAACAACGATTCCCTTATCAAATAAGGATTATTTTCATACATCTAGCAGTATCAATATCTTGTTGATATAAACTCTATATATACCTGGCGCTTGATAAGTCATATGCACAGGGGAAAGGGTGTGCATTATTTGTCAGAGTTTCAACTATCATGAAAATCTATTTGTGCCTCCTTGTCGTTAATGAAAATCCAAAAATAAAGTCCATTACCGACCTCCACTCGATTCCATAAATGTGTGTCGCTATAGTAATCTTGTCATCTCTGCTAATGTTTAGCCTTCACTTGTTGAATTCATACACACCTCACCATGCAGATAAATAGAGACACATTCATCCCTACCAAAGGAATGAGGTATTAGTGTATGCCCTCATCTTCATGACTATAAGATCATACATTTACACTGCTCTATGAGCTTAGTTTAAGATCAAACTGATTCATCATTGGGCAAGATGTGAATATGGTTATTATATCTCAAATATCCAACCATAGTATATACCCCACTTTTGTACCAACGCAGGTCTTTTTCCCATAGAATTCTTAACCTCTTTATATACCACCATCACACGCTGTAGTTAGAATCTTTCAATGATTTGTTTGAAGAGGTATCACCTAAAATATGCATGGCCTCCGACTAAACGTTTCAACCAACTTTGTCATGCATTCAAGTCCCTTTGTGTAAAAATGTCTTGTAAACCACAATGGTCCTTTATTAGTTTGAATTTTTGTCCAATAAAGTAATGTCTCCAAACTCTCGTGCCATAATGATGGCTAACAACCCTAAATTGTGCGCCTCCTAGTTCTCTCATGATTTTAACTTCCTTAAGATGTAATTCCATCACTTGATCAGATTGCATCAAGATTCCACCTAAGACTTCCTTTGGATACATCATCAAACCTCAAGAAGTCCTCATCCGTGTTTGGGACTTTTATTATAGACAATGTAATCAATAGCCCCTGAGCCTTCAAATGATTCCATGCATTTATTGCTCCACACAAACTACCTATTCTTCTTCTTTCCGCACTTTGTAACTGATTTTCCATATTCAACAACCTTCGAAGGAACAACCCATAATATCCCACTAAACCCATGAAGCACTGGGACATTCTAGGACATCCATCGGGTGTAGGACACTTATAATAACCTCTACCTTATTGATTCACAACTTTGTTCCTTCATCGGAGGTAACATTCTAAATAATCATTCCTTCATTGATAAAAAAACATTTCAACAGCTTCCTATTAATTTGTTCCTCTCAGACACTGTAGTACCAGGTGAAAATGTTCATCATATTCATCCATAGTATGCGAATATATAAAAATATCATCAATAAATATTTGAACAAACTTGTCCAAGTATTCACATAACACTCCCTTCATCAAACTCATGAATACCTCTGTGGCGTTTGTCAAGAAAATGGTAAACCCATAGGTGCGTAGGAACCTTGTCTTGAAAGTGGTCTAAGGAATATCTTCCCCTTAAATCACAACTGGTAATAACCAGATATCCAATCAATATTCGAATACACCATCATGCCTATCATCAAAATACTGCCTATTATTGGTAACGGATAATCAGTTAGTTCCTAATCGCTAGTTTTGTTCAATAGATGGTAGTAAATGAAAAGTATCCACAACCCCTCATCGTCATTCCCTCTCAACCACTTTGTCTTACCGTTGAGCATCACATCATACGATTCCGACTAGTTCATACTAATCATGTCATAATTATACCTTAAGATCGTGAAGTTTAGTTCAAACCTCATTACACTATTCCCTACGTCAAAGAGATTGTTCATACCCCCTCCTCCAACCATTTGGCTGGCACCCAAAGCTCATCTTTGACTAATATAAGCTCATCTTGTCGAATTCCTTTACCTGAATTTCTTCAACATGGTACTAGGAATAGATCTCTCCGAATCACCAACATCTAAAAAATATTAAACATTTGTTTGGTGATGGTACATGACACCTCGATCATAGTGGATTAGTGCTCGACCCAGCTATTCACTATAGTCATGAATCTCGTGGGCCTTTCCCATCTCCCCAAGAGTAGTGTGTCTTGTTGACTCGACCGCTTCTAACCCTTTTCAATCGGACAAGAATTCTAGTAAGGTGGTATATCCACATGTCCAATGCCCATATCGATTTTAGTAATTCTCTTGGTCCCTAAAGTAGAAGCTGTTGGCCCACCAGCCTAAGATCTTGGTCTATTCTGCTGACAAGTCCAACTGTGGTTGTTAGCGGCCATCACCTATAGGGATCTTCCGCTGAGGAACCTGCCAGTGTGGTTTCATGAAAAATGGTTCTATAGATGTATCATGATACCAATATGTCTTTCCCGTTTGGTGCTTGATGTTATTGCACCCTGGATGTGATCAGTCCAAACAATATTGTAGGAGTCATGTCTTGACTCCCATGGTCAAAACCTTCTTATCTATACGGCCTACTGGACGACATCGTGCAATGTCCAAGGCATTTATAACCTCACCCTCACACAAACATTGGATTTAAGGTTGAACATGAACTTGTTGAGCTCTAGCTTCTCCATGTTTACGCAGGCATATCGAAGTAGTTCCATAAATATGGTCTCATAATCCGACAACATATAACCACCTTGTCATAAGGTGTTGAACTAATCTAGTTGGTGCTCAAAGTGAATTCCTCTTAAAATTACTTCTCCTGGAACTGTTCATTGACCTATTACTATACACGGCTTCAATGACCATGTTTAACGAAGGTAGGAGTGTCTTATACCAAAGAATAGTGCTCCCCTTTAGCTGAAGACCACCCTGCATACCTTCATGCTAGAAGTAGTAACTGTGAGATGTGAAGCACCTCACCTTTTCTCTCCAGCTACACCTTGGAGAATGAGCCATCTGTGGCACTAGTGGATTCAAGAACTTAACCCTATTGAGTTTCTCGTCAATTCTACTAGTCTGGTTTGGTCGTGGTGTTGACCCTCAGGCGTACAAGTTCCCTCACCTCATCTTAGTACATATGGTTAATCAAGGCCTCTGACATTCCCTAGAAGGACCTTGTGTGACCATCGAGATCCCTTACAAAAATCAAATCCTTCCCAAGGACTAGTCCTTCCCTTTTGATTTAGACACCTAGGGCATGGGTTCTTCTAGAGGCATCACACCTCCATCCTAGAACCATCAGTTAGAATCTTTAAGCAGATCCTCTAACCGTGATTACCGTAAGGAAAGGTTAATAATTCAATTACAACTGAGTATCAATAAAGGGACTAATTTATAGGAAAAAAGGACCGTGGAGCACAACAAAACAAATGCGAAACAAAACATAGAAGATACACAATACAATAGAGACAACATATATTTACGCGTGGTTCACCTAGTGTGGGCTATGTACACTAGAGAAATTTCTAGGTTCTTGCTTTATTATTATCCGGCAAAATGAAGGATACAACTTGCAACAAACCCGTTGTAACTTCCTCTTCTTTCTCTCACATTATCCTATCTTAGAATACCATATTCACCCATCAATAATAGCCACAATACATTTCATAAAATGTGGTTGCCTTCTAGGCAAAACCCTAACATAATCTCTACTGCTAGATCTCTAACCTTATAATGAATCTGGCCCGCATTTACAAATGAAATTGTTAACCCCAGGTAATTTCCCTCTGCACTCACCCCACGTGGAAGAGTGTACATATTGTTGGGGTGTAAATACTTCATGGGGTATAAACACTACCAAAGCAAAAGACCCTAAATCAAGAAGCTAATCAGTTCACAACCAACAATCTCCCACTTGAGATTGATCTCAACAACTCCAACCCACCGGCCAGATATGTTGGACTCGAACCTTCTTGACCTAGAAAATTTCTCATCTTCGGCTTTCAATTTTATAGACCAACTCGAACCGAAAGCAGAACTCGCTTTCTCCCTACTCCCTTTGTTAACATGTTCCGGGCAGGATTCTCGCTAGTGTGTATCTTTTTCCAACTTAAATGTCCATCTTCCAAGGCAGATCGTATGAAGTGGTACTCAACTATATATGCTTAGTGTTCAAATGGAAGGCGAAGTTCTTTGCAAGGTGAATGGTACTCTAATCGGCCACAAGACAACCTGTTCTCCTACTTCTTCCCAATTTCTCCATAAACCTCTATAACCAAATCATCTCTTTACTAGCCTCCTCAAAGGTAGCAACATACCGCCTTGTTGAAAGTGCACAACCTTTTGCGCTTCGAAATCCAACTTACTATTGTTCCACCTATACTAAAAAAATACCATGTGGTGCTCCTCCCTCAGCCGCTATCACCTACCATATCTAAATCAACATATCCCTCATGAGAAAATTGTCCTCCCAACCTCCAAAACATAACAATGCATGAGTAGTATTACCTCTCACCACCAGAATCCACTATACTACCTCCCAATGTTATTTACCTGATTGTTCATATACCTTTCTCACAACTCCCACTACATGTGCAATATCTCGCCTTGTGCAAACCATTGCATACATCAAGCTGCCAACTTTTGATGAATAAGGACCCCCTCAACATGTATTCTATCTCCTCGTGTCTTGGGGACACATTTCCTTTAGTTAATTTTAAATGCATGGCCAAAGGTACTTATTGGTTTTGCATTATGCATTCTAAACCTCTCCAACACCTACCTTCTCTGTGTACTCACCCTGAGACAATGTCAATTTGTGATTTTTTATGTCTCCTGTTATCCTCATGCCAAGGATTTTCTTTCCATCACCCAAATCCTTCATCGCAAATGAATTGGATAATTTCTTCTTGAGCACATTTATACCCTACATATTAGACCCTACAACAAGCATGTCATCTACATACAATAGCAAGATAATAAAGCTTCCATTTTCTAGCTTTTTAAAATAAACACAATGATTAGAATGACATCTATTATAACCATGTTCTGTCATAAGCCTGTCAAACTTCAAATACTACTACCTTGGAGCTTACTTTAGGCCATACAATCTCTTCTTCAACTTGCATACCAAATTCTCCTTCCCTTTGACCTCATACCCCTGTGGCTGCTGCATACAAATCTCTTCCTCCAAATCCCCATGGAGAAAAGATGGTTTTACATCTAATTGTTCAGGATGCAAATCTTCTACTGCCACAAGACTTAAAATAGTCCTAATTGAAGTTATTTTAACAACAGGAGAAAATATTTCATCAAAATCTATACCTTTCTTTTGTGCAAACCCATTTACAACAATTCTAGCCTTGTATTGCTTTCATCCTCCATCTTCTTCCTTCAACTTGTAAACCGATTTATTTTTCAATGCTCTTTTTCCTGCAGGCAACTGAAACAAGTCCCAAGTATGGTTATTTTTCAAGGAATCCATTTCCTCTTTCATGCATTTCTCCCACTTCTTTTTGG
>SNQJ01S0160614.1:0-19774 GCA_010110895.2 Picea sitchensis
CAATATCTCTATGATTCCACCCTACATCACTTACAAGGATCAAGTCAAGAAAATTAAACAAATATGCATAAAATCATATTCATGAAACATAAAAAATTATCATCAATGCATGATCTCACCGTTAATATCTCAGGCCTCGATGGAGATTCATTGGCAGATGGAGCACTAGGTTGTACAACCGACTCTGAGAAAACCTATACTATGGAATTCTTGGTCGATGGGGCCAATGGAAATGATGGTGGGGGTGGGTGGCATACAGGTGGTGCGGATGGGTGCCCTATGTGTGAATCCACTAAGGATGTGTGCAATAAGATTGATCTTGAGGGTGGGCTACAATGGACCCTCACAGGATGTACAAGTGATTGCAACTCCCTAGGCATGGAGAAAGGTAACCCAGAAGCATCGCCTAGGTTCCCAGGGAGTGAAATAGTACTATAGCTAGCAAATATATCCGCAAGTTGCATACATATTAATAAAATTGAACTATTAGTACCAAATAGTAAAATTCAAAAACATAAGCACAAACAATTTGAGAATTATACAATATTTAACTCTACACATGATACTTGTGATGCATGTGACTTTTCCATCACAAATGGACATTCCCCGACATCACCTAGTCCCAAAGCTTGTAGAAACATGAGAAAATTAAAAATTTGAGGATGTCATAAAATAAAGAAATGACTATGGTGAATTTATCAAATGTGATACATACCTGTGTGTGGGGTGCACCCAATGAACATGATGCCTCTACTGGTGCATAAATGGTGGGGTTGGGCACTGATACATCCATCGACGTAGAGAGTATACTCCTCGGACGTAACAACTGCAAAACAACATATATTAAAATATCGATATAAATACACAAAATACAAAATAAATACATAATGATGAAGAACATAGAGATGGTTAATATACTAACCTCCCCTATGAAGCTATGTTGTCCACTGGGATCTGTAGGCGCATAGAATGTCTTCCCGTAACTCGAGCATCTATGAGGTTCACATGGATGAATGTTATGTCCATGTGCCCTGTTGGTCCTAAGGTCTACACCTGACTGCTAAAGGGAAATGTTAGGCCACCTATCAGTTGAGAATGGTTGATTCTTTTAATTTTTGTTGGTCAGTTAGAGGGTGATTCTATCAAGAAAAAAGCAAGGTTGGGTTGGAAAAATGATATGGATGAGGGTCCTCCTTGGCTGGTGGCACACTAATGACAGACCAGTGAAATATTAGAAAACAAAGGGAAACAACAAACTACTAAATGAATAATCTGTTGCAAGAAGTTCAATACTTAAAATATCATTTCAAGACATCGAACGTGTATCAAGACACAATTACTCCTTCATGTTGTGATAAAATAAAATACTCACCAAGCATTAGCTATTTTCACAGGTTGCATATCAATAAAGACAAGTTACACAATAGCTGAAAGTAAATGACATGTACTTTGCACAAATAAAAAACTGCATTCAAGATAAGATAAAAACACATGAAGATTTGAACAAAACACTGTCATCAAGAGAATGTTCACCATGTAGAGAGCTTTGATCCATGCATATAATGGTTCCAACCAACCTGATGTAGTGCTATTCTTTCCCAAAAAATCCGACCCTCAAAACATTCAAAGACCCCCTATTTAACAGAGTTGTAGAGGTTACCATCCTTAGGGGACTGAGACCTAAATTTAGGTAACTGTTCGTAAAACAAATTAACTTAACTATGACACTAGACTTAATCAACAAGAGTGATTCTTATCACATACAGAAGACCACTCTTGTATCTAATCTAAGAAAATGATGGAATTAATCAATAAAAAACTACTACTGTCTCTGGGACAGAACTGATGCATGTGCTGGAGGAGTTGAATTGGCAGAAAATAGGCCTTGGAGTGACAGAGCAGAGCTTTGTGTTGAGTAATGGCATGCCTGTGAGATGTTGGAGGCCATTATAGACAATTGGATGCATGAGAATATATTTGCTTGAGGAAGAGGGAGTCTGCTGAAGTGTTCTGGAACCAATCTTTGTCGACCTATGACTGAGACTTAACTCTATGTTTGTGTTTGAGCTTTCAGAAGATAAGCGCACTACATATCGACTGTAACTGACCCTTCTCCTCACTTTCACTGCGATAAATTGGTTGTGAATAGGAAGAGGTGGAGGTGGGTGTCCAATCGGAAGACAAGACACGTGAAGGTGGACAACGTGGATGTAGATGAAGTGGAGGGGAGTGGAGGTGAGGCGATGACATGGAGGTGACACGGTGTCATATAAGAACGTGATTGCGGAAGTTGTCGAGGGACATGTGGCAGAGATCTTCACACTCCAGGAGAAAGTACTCCAGAGGAAATCAAGATTAAAGAAGTTGAAACTCCCGAAGATGAAAGTCCCGAAGTAAATTATGGTCGTCTGATCTGGAGGGACACGCGACAGAGATCTGCACACTCCGGAGGAAATTGAGAGTAAAGCATTTGGAACTCCCAAAGAGGAAAGTCCCGAAGTCCTGAAGTAAATGATTGTCGTCTAATCTGTAGGGACACGTGAAACTTGATCTACAACTCTGTGGCTTCCATATGGTCATTAAACCTCGTGCAAATTCGAAAGTCTAAATGCACAAGAGCCATTGATCTAAATTGCTCCTAGGATTTCCGCCATTGAAAAAATCGAACCTGATTGTTTGTTTGTATTCCAAGCCCGAAATGGACTTCAAGAATGCTGTGTTTTTGCTCATGGTTGTTCCCTAGGTTACAACATACTTGATCAACCTGTTGTAAGCTCAATTAATGGAAAAAAAAGATGACAAGTAATTCAAACCAAATCACGACATGTATTTTATCCTTCCAGAAAAACAGAAACATAAATGCAGAAAGACTCAAACGAATAAGAACCAAGTCACTCAGTAATGGGAAACTGACTTAACCAACCAGAAGATGAAAAATTGATGAAGGCATAGGGAACATAGAGAGGAGAGGCAGGGATGCAAACCTAGGTTACAACATTGGCTCCAACTGGGGATAACTTGTCCCTGTGAGGTGCTAAGAACTATAGATCGGTGCCTTGAGATTAAATAACTGCTCTTGCCTTCCATTTCTTACCTTTTTTTCTGTTTTCCAGCCCTACGTATCTTCTATTGTCCCTCAGCCATGCATTTTATTGAACTGAAAAACTGAAACTACACCCCAGTGCCTTGTTGAGCTATGGAGTCTTTATTCACACACAACTAACTAATCAAAAGAAACAATAAAGGAAAGAATCTATGGTACAAGAGGGACCTTCCCTCGTCCTTAAACAAACAAATGTTTCAGGAAGCGCCCATTTACCGGGCCTCCAAAGATCTTTGTATCATATAGATTGTGCAGGATAAATGTGTTGTTGTTCATAACTTCAACCACCTTAAAAGGGACAAACCACAGGTTGCCAAATTTAACATTCTTAGACTTGTCATCCCTTCTTGAATCCCACCTCAAGACCAGGTCACCTTTCTTAAAAATATCCTTCTTAGTTTTCTTATCAAAGGCTGATTTGATCTTGATCTGGTATGCTTCTATCCTCTGATCCAGTGCTTCTCTTATTTTCTAAACTTCTATAATCTGGAAGATTCTCCTTTGGATGTCATTTGTTTCCTCAATCTCTTCCTGGAAGAATTTTAGGACTGGTATACCAAATTGAGTGGGAAAAACAACGTCTATTCCGTAAACAAGCTTCAATGGTGAGGTTCCCAGAGACTTCTTAGTGTTGATTTTGTCAGCCCATAAAGCATATTTGAGTTTAGAGTCCCAGTATTTCTTGTTTTCAGTCAACAACTTCTGAGTGATCCTGATGAGAGTCTTGTCTGATGATTCTGCCAGGCCATTTCCCTTAGGGTAATAGGGTGTGGAATGTGTCAAGGAGATGCTATGACTTCCATAGAAGTCAATCATGGATTTGGACTTGAATGTTTGGGCATTGTCCATTACTAGCTTGCTGGGGCAACCAAATCTGGCAAAAATATTAGTTTCCAGGAAATTGATGATCACTTTGTCAGTGGCGTTCCTGGTGGGCACAACCTCAATCCATTTGGTGAAGTAGTCGGTGGAAATGAGGATCCACTTGTGTTGTCCACTTGAGGGTGGATTTATCTCTGCTATGAAGTCTAACCCCCATTGTTGAAATAGACTACTGGCATTGATAGGTTTTAGGGGCAGTGATAGTAACTTCTGTTTCCCTGTAAACATTTGACATTCATTGCAGGCTCTAATAGTGGAAGAAACATCAGTGAAAAGGGTGGGCCAGTAGTATCCTTCCCTCAAGATCTTGAGAGTCGTGGCCTTCCAGTGATGGTGTCCTCCACATACACCTCTATGCATTTCTATTGTGACTTGTTTGGCTTCATTTTCATCAAGGAACCTTAACAGGATGCCAACATGATCTCTCCAATACAAGCTCTGGTTTGACATGCAGAATTTGATAGCCTTCAATTTGAGAGACCTGGCCTTTTCCTTCTTCACATCTCGTGGACATTCAAAATGATGAAGAAAATAAATGATGTTTTATACCAAGGTGAAGAAGAGTTGTTTTCAAATACCTGTAAGTTGTCTTGTCCAGGATGCATGATGGGTGCATCTGATTGGGTGAAGATTTGATGCAATTCTAGAACCTTACAGTTTGATTCTGATAACAACTTGGCCAATCTTTTCCCCTTGATCAACTTGGTGGGATTTATGTGCAGGTCATACTCCAATAGTTTGACAATCCATTTCCTCTTCTTCCCTCACTGTCTGGTTGAACCAGAATCTCTTTGACACTGCTAGGAACAAAGGTTGTTATGCTAGACTGTAGCACATAAACCTTGAAGGCTTTGAGAGATTTGACCAGTGCATAAGCCTTCTTCTCTAATATATCATATTTCAGCTCAACATCTTAGAGGGCTCTGCTGAAAAAGGATATTGGTTGCTCATGCCCTTATTCATTTTTCTGCAGCAGTACAACAACAATGGTTTCCTCTAAAGCAAAGGAGAAGATGAAGAAATATTTGGTATAGTCAGGGCTGGCCAATATAGGGGCTTTGACTAAATCTTGCTTGATTTTTTGGAAAGATGATTTTGCCTCTAAGGACCATTTTATCACAACATATTTATTCAACATGTTAGTAATAGGCTTCGGAATTTCAACAAACTTTGGCACAAAACGTTTGAGGAAGTTTACCTTAACAATAAAAGACTGGACAACCTTTTTATTTCTGGGGATCTCAATCTCTTGAATGGCACAAAACCTCTTTGGATCAATTTTTATTCCTGTTGCTGATATGATGTGGTCTAGGAGCTTCCCTTTTGGCATGGAAAAGTGAGACTTCCTAGGATTGAGAGATATTCCATACCTCCTCCATTTCTTGAAAACTTGCTCCAAATGCTGCAAAAGTTCCTCATCAAACAGAGAAAATGGTGATGTCATCCAAGTATATAACCATACATTTATATTTTTCCCCAACGAAAGAAATGTCCATGGCCCTTTGAAAAGTGGCCCCTGCGTTCATCAGCCCAAAGAGCATCTTGTCATACATGAATGTCCCCCATGGGGTAGTGAATGTTGTTTTTTCTTTATCCTCTTTACACACTGCTATCTGGTTATAACCAGAGTATCCATCCATCAAGGAAATTATGTGTGCACCTACCACCCTCTATAAAATATGATCCATCTTAGGGAGGGGGTAATTGTCCTTCATAGAACAGTTGTTGAGATTTTTGAAATCAACACATAAGCATATCTCCCCACTTTTCTTCCTTACAGGTACTAAGTTGGCCACCCAGTTCAAATACCTCAATGGTACAATGATCTTGGCATCCAACATTCTTTTCATCTCTTTCTCAATTATGGACATTAACATAGGATTAAATTTTCGAATCTTTTGTCTGAATGGCTTGGAGCCAGCCTTTAGAGGGATCTTGTGTTGGATGATGTCAGTGTCAAATGTCTTCAAATATTCATAGGACCGTGCAAAAATATCATCAAACATTTTTATGAGATTAACATACCCGCCCTTTTGTTTTGCAGCTATTACTTTGGACAACTTGATGATAATGGGATTCTTAGTGGTCCCAATATTGCAATTTGTTATCTCTTATTCTTGATTCCTGATGGCATCTCCTTTGTAAACATCATTACTGTCAAACAACCTTTCCAATGGAACTAGTCCTGTTGGGATGTGATTAGTTTTCAGCTCCACAATATCATGACCAACCACTGTCTTCAACAGATGGGATCCTTGTTGATCTTCTAATTTCTCATTTCACCTTCTTGACTTTCTTGATCAATTGAGATATTGGAGAATTTTTGGCACAGGGGCAGACCCAGGGTTCAACGCTCAAGAGAGCACCAACAAAACCCTAACTATCGGCCCTTTCGGCAACACCTGCGAAGAAAATGAATTCTCACCCGAGGTAAAGGTAGGGGTGGTTGCAGGACTCCAGTGTCTGCAACCTTAGCTAGGACACAGAGCTATGATTGTAATACCTTAACAGGGCACTTAGTAGTTATAGTTCATCAATATCCAATCTTAGGTTACAATGCAGTTAAACCCTAATTACAGAGCATTGCATTATTCAACCTGATCTACTATATTCAAGCACTAAGCACATCCACATAGGCCAGATCTAGTATAAATCCATACTATTAAGCACATATCATTAACATATCTATCTACCATTCATCTATATCAAAGCACTAAGCAAGTTAAGATATAAACACATCAACACATCGCACAAAGAAGAGAAACACAACATGTACGTGGTTCACCCCCACCCTAGGGCTACGTCCACCAACACTTCGTCTTCTTTATTAGCCTCTTCAATCAGTTACATCCATAGATCCACAAAACCCTACTCTACAGAGGACAGGATATTTTTGCACCTCGCTATAGCCTCCTTCCCCGGGCTAGGTTACAACACTAAGCGTCTTCTCAATATCTTACACTCGCTTGCACTCAGCCTTGCAATTTTCACACAGCATGCACATAACACTTACAATCCTTCGATCGTATAGATCGAACTTTTGCACTTAGCACCTAGAACTTAACACACTGCCCTCTTCTTACATCGCCTAGATACTTATTTATATATTACAAAATTAGGCCTAAACATGGGTAAACCCATGGGATGACATTCCCATACCCGTTACATAAACCCAAAACCCAAAAAGCCCTAGAAAGGGGCCGAGATCCTGTGATCTCTGCTTCGTCTTGCGCTCTACCTTCAAAAACCTATCGAAGTCCCAAAAATAGGTCAAACATGACCAAGGATCCTCAAAATGTGGTCAAGGGCCAACAAGCCCCCAACACTCACATGTGACTCGTCCCGAGTCACTCTTACCTGGTTAATTCTACCTCAAAATCCTCAAGCTTGGTTTGAGCTGCTTCGACTTGTTGTTGTGCCACAACCTCCTGTTCAACGAAATCTTGTATGATTGCTTCGTTGACAGGTCCCTCTAGGTGTTGTTCAGCTGTAGTGATGAATTGCTTTAGTTCTTCTCCTCGGCCTTCGATCTCTGTGAACAATTGGTAAGCCTCATCCTGTACAGGTTGGAGTCTCTGAGTGACTTCCATGACTCTAATCTGAATGGTGTGGAGATGTTGCTAGGCAGTGCACTTCTCTTGGGATCGCTTCATCCTTTCAATAGCTGACAGGGGCTTCAACTGCGCATGTATTGTTTCTGCTTGATACTTCACCTCTTCGAGATGTGACTCCAGTGCCTTCAGTTCTGGATTCTCAGTGAGTTGCTCAAAGGTTTGGGCACTGCGATCATTGAGTTTCTTACATTCCATGGCGAGGGATTTGATTCACTCAACTGTGCTTCGGCAGTTGCTTCTCTTTGATCCCTCACATCCTGTGGGGTGCTGGGCACTGTGTGGAGCTCTAAGTATGCTACTCTTTGTTGTAGCTATTGGATAGATTCTGCGAGATGCTCTACTTGATGTGTGACTCAGTCTTCTTCTTGTGGCTCTAAGCCTGTCACAGAACAAAGTGCTCTGTTGACTCCTTCTTTCACTTCGAGTTGCTCTGCGAGCAACTATCCCTTTTATTGTTGAATCTGTGTTTTATCCTCTTCAAACTTTGTCTGGAAAGCAACCTTCTCTTTCTCTGCGACTCGACGTTGCTATACAAGTACTCCCTGTACTTGCTTCAAGGCTTGGATGGCTTGTTCTATTTCTTCTTATGCACGACGAAGGTGAGATTCGGTTGCATCAACTAGTCGGCGGAGTTGGGCTGGCTCATCTCCCAACTCTGGTTCTCCCAATGGTAGGGGCTCAGTGGACATTGTGCGACTGGACTGAAGGACCTATTGTACCCCTCAAAGTTCGACCTCAATTCTGTCATACATTTCCACCTGCTTGGCTTCTTGTTTCTCCATGATTTCCTGCGAGATGTCGTTTAGGGCTGCTATGATGAATTCAAAATCATTCGTAGTGAGTACAGTCTGCATCTTGGTCACGATGGCTCTGGATTTCTTCCAGGAAGAGGGTTTCAGGGGAGAAACCCTCCTTTTCTTCAGGGGATCAGCCTCATCTCTAAGTAGTGTTACTTCTCCTTACTTTTGCTCATCTTCTTTGCCATTTATTTCTTCCACTTCGTCATCACCCCCTCGGCCAGGTGATACTGAAGCGGTCTTGCCTAAGGCGCTGCTTAAGTCTGACACCTCTTCAGTCTTCTTCCTTCTGCTAGGTCCGGGTGTATCATGTTATTTGTGCGTGGTCTCTATACTGTCAGGGTCAGACATCTCTATAGGTTCTGCGGGAATAAGGAGGTCTGTCGACCGATCCTTAGTGATCTCCTCAAGTTCCTCTTCTGTGAGTTTGTAGTACGACTGAAGATGCTCCTTGTGTTCATATGATCATGTTGTAATGTAGATGAAGTGACGATCTGTGTGGAACTTCATCAGTGGTTGGAACCTCTGTAGGGTGTTCGGAGTCATGTGAGCTTCAGCTTCGATGTCTCTCTTCAACTAGAGGTAATATCTATGAAAATCTATGTTCGAATTCCACTGCTTACTCATATTGCTCGAGTGCCAGAGCGTGGTTAACTTCACAATAATTGGCTTGAATGGCTTGATGTCCGGGAAGGTTTCTCCTTTCGGCATTTCCCAAGAAACAAACGTGATGAGGATCATGAGCCAACTAAAATGGAATTCATAGCCATGATCCTGTGCTTTGCAACAGTCTAATTCTAGCTGATTAACTAGGTACTTCACCCAATTCATCTGTAGACCTTCCACGCACTTCCCCACGATTAATTGGCATGCTAGGTGCACTGCGCCATTCTGGATGGAATCTACCTTGTATCCTTGCACCCCATTCTCAATATCTCCATATGTATCCTTGATCTTCTTTGATAGTGCACAATTTGTGGCTTTTCCTGGATAGAAGTCTTGCGGATCAGGTCCTTGGATACTCAATCCTGTGATCCTATGGATAAATGTCGGATCGACTATGATACGGTGGTCTAGCCATAAGTAGCCGCCATGGTAATGCGAAAGTAGTAGCTTGACACATGCGTTAACTTCCTGGTGCCTTCCAAAGTGTGGGATTTTCATTACATTCAGCAGGGTGGACTACGTGAGGTTCATCGTCCACAGCTGGGGGATTATCTTCGAATTATTCCCCTTCATCTTGGTCAAGTATTTGTATGGGGCGAGCATGCTATGGTTATTGCAATCTCCAAGGTTGAAGTCATTGAACTTCAACGCTACAATCTTGTCCTATTGTGCTTTCACCTCACGTATCCCCTTCAGGAGGTATGCAGTAACCATGGTGTACTCAAAATATCTTGGCACACTATCTCGACTCACCGCATCGGCCAGAGGTGGGATGTAGTCGGGAAATATGGTCGGGATCAACTTCGCATTTGCTAGGTCATCTCTGTGCTTCGTTCTCTTCTCTGTTGTTGGTCGGGGTGGCCCGTATCCGCGAGCAATCAACGGAGAGGCTTTCACTCCTCTCGTCGACGATGCTTGAATACTTGCAGACATTACTCTTTCAGTCATGAGTTCAATGAGACCTTCTTCGAAAATTTTCTCTACAACGCTAAGCTTGTCCGACATGCATGCTCGTGGTTGAATATCTCGAGTTTGAAGAGTAACTAGTCAATGCAACGGGATGGATGGTGATAGCGTGATGATCACTATGATGAATCAACTAATTTGCGGTCTCAGATTCACAGTTAGAAAAAGTGTTTTCGGTGCAAGGCTCGATGAAATAAATATATAATGAGGCAACATATCTCTCCAATGGGCGAGAAGCCTCCATTAACTCAGTTTTGTCCATTACGGTGTGGTCCCAATGGTCTGATGGCGAGTTGTCTAGCCATAAATGCCTTTCTACCCATTTGGGGTGTTGGTCTAATGATTATACTGTTCCCAACGACTATATTGTTTCGCTATGGAAAAGTGCCATGTGACGTTGTTCTGATATCTCGACGAAGTTCCAATTTTGAAAATTTTCCTTCTGGAATCTTCTGTAACTTTTTGATCTTAGTTCTCTTCTTACTTAGTTTTGTAGCCTTATTTCCAGTGAGCTTCGTCTCGGTATTCCTTTTTCCATTCTGATTCTTGTCTTCTTTTGGCATAGTAACTTCACGTTGTTGAGATTCTTTCCTAAGATTCAAGAGTAATACTTCTTCTCTATCTGGGATAGGTACTTCAGTCTTCTGCAAATATTCTTGTGTTCTTGCAACTTCGACATCCAAGTCTATGGTCCTAAGTATCTTCAATCTGTTCTCCTATTCTCCAATCAGCTATGCGATCCTCCTAGTCATGGAATATTTTAACTCTTGCTTCTTCTTTTCTAAGACTTCTTCTTCCTTCCTTCTGGCCTGATCTCTTTCAATCCAAGGTTTTCCTAGCAACATAGCAAATGGGCCGTTGTTCTCAGTAAATTTAACAACATCAAAATCTTCCTCTGTCGAAGTTCCATTGGAATTCATAAATATCTGGGTGAGCTTTCCACATAGGGTTATCAGTTTTCCTCTAAATAATCTTATTCCTCCCAATGAAGGAATCATAGAAGGATTTCCTAAAGTTTCCCAAGTTCTTTCTGTCATAATATTCACCTGTGTTTCCTCATCCAGAATATAGTCAATGTCGAAGTCTCCTATTCTTGCTTCAATGCACTCTTTTTCTTTGAAGATATTTGATAAGCTGATATGTCAGTGTTCATTCAGGGTTTCTTTCATTTGTAGCAATACTTTCTCTGATTCTTTCTGGGGTTCTACCATAATATCAGTTTATGGATCTGCCTTAGGGTTTTCTTGGTTCATATTCATTCTTTCAACCTTAGCAATCATTTTAGGGCAATCCAATACTTCATGGTCCATAGCTCTACAACAAAGACAACTAGATCTTATACCAGGGCATTCCTTAGCCAGATGTCCTAATCTTCTGCAATTGTAACAAAGGGTTAATCCTCGTTTTCTTTTAAATGATCCCCAACCTTTCCTGTACTACGCACTAGGATCATAATAGCTAACTTGCAAAAAATTCTTTCTAGGATCTTGCATCCATTTGTTAGTCCAAACATTCTCTCTATGCATATATATAACATATCTTTGACTATTCTTATCAGATCTACTCATATCAAATCTTCTTTCATCTATCAGTGCCCTTGTTTTCAAGCTAGGATAACATTTATCAAACATACCTAGATCCATATTCTTGAAACAAAAATTTCCACGAATCTTACTTTCAACAGAGCACAAAGTTTTCGAGTCTAAAACTTTTCACTATTCTTACCTTTATCAGAGCATAGAGCTTGTAGATATTACCTCTTTATAAAAACATTCTCACTTTTACCTTTCTCAGAGCACAAAGCTTTCAGATATTACCTCTTTTCTTCAGATCTGATCCTTCTTCTTGGCACATAGCTTCTTTTTCCTCAGTTCCCAGCAATCACATTTTTAGTTCCCCACAATGGAACCATTTTTTGGCACAGGGGCAGACCCAGGGTTCAACTCTCAAGAACGCACCAACAAAACCCTAACTGTCGGCCCTTTCGGCAACAACTGTGAAGTAGATGAAGTCTCATCCGAGGTGGAGGTAGGGGTGGTCGCAGGACTCCATTATCTGCAACCTTAGCTGGGACACAGATCTATGATTGTAATATCTTAATAGGGCACTTAGAAGTTATAGTTCATCAATATCCAATCTTAGGTTACAACACAGTTAAACCCTAATTACATAGCATTGCAGTATTCAACCAGATATACTATATTCAAGCACTAAGCACATCCACATAGGCCAGATCTAGTATTCATCCATACTATTAAGCACATAACATTAACATATCTATCTACCATTCATCTATATCAAAGCACTAAGCAAGTTAATATATAAACACATCAACACATCATACAACGCAAAGAAACACAGCATGTACGTGGTTCACCCACACCCTGGGGATACATTCACCAACTCTTCATCTTCTTTATTAGCCTCTTCAATCAGTTACATGCACAGAGCCAAAAAAACCCTACTCCACAGAGGACAGGAGATCTACACACCTCACTAGATCCTCCTTCCCCGAGCTAGGTTACAGCACTAAGCCTCTTCTCAATCTCTTACAATCACTTGCACTCAGCCTTGCAAGTTTCACACAGCATACACAGAGCACTTTTAGTCCTTCGATCGTATAGATTGAAATTTTTCACTTAGAACCTAGCACTTAGCACACTGCCCTCTTCTTACATCACCTAGCTACTTATTTATACATTACAAAATCAGGCCTAAACATGGGTAAACCCATGGGCTGGCATTCCCATACCCACTACATAAACCCAAAACCCAAAAATCCCTAAAAAGGGGTCGAGATCCTGCGATCTCTTATTTTTCTTGCGCTCCACCTTCGACAACCTGTCGAAGTCCCAAAAATAGGTCAAACATGACCAAGGATCCTCAAAACTTGGTCAAGAGCCAACAATAATTCATTAATGGTGTGTAGAAATCTCTGCAGCTCTAGATCATCACTAAAGACTTTCTAGTGCTTTATGTTGTCTGGTATGGTTGTTCTATGTTTGATTTCCATCCGATATTTAATATTTGGGCCAATGGGAGGCCTGAAAGTGCTGGAAGCTAAGACCTGAGAATCCACCTTTTGATTCTGTTCTCTAGGAACGAAAGAAATGTTAAATGCTAGAAACAAATTATCGATCAGATCCCATACCTCGTTCTTGTATTTCTTGAGCCTATGTTTCTTAGTTTGATAGATGTTTCTTACTTGGTTGATGATTAACTGAAAATCACCAAAACCTGCAACACAATCAATGGCCATGTCTTTGGCAGCCCTCAGTCCCAACACCAGAGCTTCATATTCAACTATGTTATTAGTAGTCTCAAACTCCAGCTTATAAGAGAGGGTTATCACTTCTTCTGAAGGGCAAATAAGGAGTATACCTGCATTTGTTTCTTCCTTTGATGAAGAGACATCGAAATACATCTTCCATACTTTGTTTTGTTGACCTGTCAGTGTTTGATCTCTACGTTGGCTAACTGATATTTCAGGTTCATCATCATTTAAATGAAAAACAGATGAACCAATCTCATCCTCAACAACATAAATTGGGTGATTTTTTAGGTTTTGATGATCACTGACTATGAAGGATAATCTTACCTCTCTATATAGCCTCCTATGTTCACCTCCAAACACAAGAATGGTGGCATAAGTGAGGTCCATTTGTAATGATCCTCCAACCTTCTTAGCCCAAGTTCTGGATAAAAGCATGCCAAAATTTGGGGGAATGTCTGCTACAACAATGTCCATCACTACACTCTTCATGGGTAATTGTGCTAGAGAAACCACCATATCCTTTATCAATCCCAGATATTTTACTTTCTTAGAATCAAAGGAGTACAGGTCTTGGTAAGGCTTGGTAATCTCTAGACCTAGTTCTTTCATAACAACTTTGGGCATGACATTGTGAGAGGTTCCTGAGTCCATAAGATGGTTATGCAAGATCTTATCATGGACATACAAATATATATAGAATGGAGGAGAAGCATCAAAGCCATATTCAATGTATGGGTCCATGGTAATGGCTGGGTTTTCTTCTTGTAGACTAATGACATCATAAGATACACTAGAAGGAGTTGGTTGTAGAACTTTCATCATGGATTTTTTGAAAGGTTCATTTTTTAACAATTTTGTTAGAGGCACAGGGATCTTGATCTTTCTTAGCTCATGTTCTAGGATGAAAAAGGTTGGTGGCCTATCAAATTATTTTATTTCAAGGATTGAAGGTTTTGACAGGGGAAGTTGTTGAGTTTTAGATGACATACCTTTACTTGGACTTGGCTTGGGGGGAGTTTCAACTTGTTTGCTTTGATCAAAGGTGGTGGCCTTGGGGGACCCTGATCTCGTCCTCAAATCATATTTCTTCTTGGGTTTACCTTGAATAACTCCCTCCTCCCCTATCTGATCATCAAACTGATTTGACAATTTTGCTACCTCATATTAATAATCTGTCTCATTAAATAGCACAACAGTATCATCCAAAACATCATTGTCTGCATTCATCTCCTCAATTTGATTGTTTTGGAAAGGAGGCACTACCCTTTGATCATCAATGTTTCTTCTTTCCCACTGCATTATTTGAGGGGCATCATTAGGCCTTCTGAATTGATTTTGATTTCTATTTCCAACCCCTTGGAAAACTCTATTTGGTTGTTTGGATTCCCACTTCAGCTTAGCTATTTTAGAAGTGAGATCCTTCAAAGTTGTGGTCATTTCATCAGGTTTTGGATCAGATGTGGCTGAGTTAGAGGAGGCAGGGGAATCCTCTCTTTGTTTTTTCTTATCTTTATCAGATCTGGTCTTTAATCTCTCTGATGCCAAAATATTAGATTCAAACTCAATGGCTTCTTCCTACACGTAAAACAATGTGGTTGATCTTCTCTCCCTTAGGAGGAGGGAGAAATCTACATCGAATGCATTGGCATAGGTGATCTTGGCAGAGTCTTTGATGGGTTTGATCTCATATGGGATTCTACCATACTTCTTATTGAATCTCTTGGTGAAATCTGAAATAGATTCACCATTCTTTCTCTTTAGGGCCCCAAACTCAGTAATGCAGTAGAGTTAATCTCTCGTATCTCCCCATTACTTTATGAAAGTTTCATCCAACGCCTCAATATCTGCAATGGAGGCTGGGGGAAGACCTCATAACCATTTTATCACTTCCCCATCTAGACTCTGTACAAACAACCTCATCCACACATCTGCATAATCAATGTTAAATTTGTCCGCAAATCTATAAAACACTACCAGATGTTCCTCAACAGTTACCTCACCTTCCCCATTATATCTTGGTAAATATTTCATGTAATATGTGGCTGGGAAGACATGCAAGGCTATAGGCAGAACTAGGGGTGCATATCTGGCAACAATTATGGCATTCATCCTGTTAACGACCATGGCTTGAATAATAGGAATCTACAAATTTATGGGAGATGCAGAACTGGATACTAAAGTGGAATCAAGAGTTGAATATGTCTGAGCCCCTCCGGAATTATGATTCTCAGGGCTATAAAATTCAAGCTGCTTGTGATTGTGATTAGACGTAGGATCTTTGTGTGCAACTTTACGCTTGAGGGGGGAAGCATATCTCTGAGCTACAATGGATTTTATTAGTTGCCTTTCTGTCTCAGAGACTACTATGTTATTCTCAGGTTTAGAATGATCCTTCTTGGCTTTACTGTTTTCATATTTGGATCTGTTGAATCCCTTTCTGGGCGCTAGTATTTCTTCTTTAAATTTTACTGAGTGAAGTCGCCAGGTGAAATATGGCAGTTTGTCTATGTCTGATCTTTTTTCACCATCAAAGGTCAGAGTTAATAAATTGTCATTCTCCCAGGGAAATATATTTCCTTACCCTGTTCCCCGTCAGTGGCGCCAGAAGATGTTGGTCCTAAGGTCTGCACCTAACTACTAAAGGGAAAAGTTAGGCCACCTATCAATTTAGAATGGTTGATTCTTTTAATTTTTGTTGGTCAGTTAGAGGGTGATTCTATCAAGACAAAAGCAATGTTGGGTTTTAAAAATGATATGGATGAGGGTCCTCCTTGTCTGGTGGCACACTAATGACAGACTAGTGAAATAATAGAAAACAAAGGGAAACAACAAACTACTAAATGAATAATCTACTGCAATAAGTTCAATACTTAAAATATCATTTCAAGACATCAAACATGTATCAAGACACAATTACTCCTTCGGGTTGCGATAAAAACAAATCTTCACCAAGCATTATCTGTTTTCAGAGATTGCATATCAATAAAGACAAGTTACACATTAGCTGAAAGGAAATGACATGTACTTTGCACAAATCAAAAAATTCATTCAAGATAAGATAAAAACACATGAATATTTGAATGAAACATTTTCATCAAGAGTGTGTTCACCGGGTAGAGAGCTTTGATCCATTCATATAATGGGTCCAACCCATCTGATGTAGTGCTATTATTTCCCAAAAAATATGACCCTCAAAACATTCAAAGACCCCCTATTTAACAGAGTTGCAGAGGTTCCCGTCCTTAGGGGACTGAGACCTAAATTTAGGTAACTATTCGTAAAACAAATTAAATTAAATATAACATTGGACTTAATCAACAAGAGTGATTCTTATCACACAGAAAAGACCACTCTTGTATCTAATCTAATAAAATGTTGGAATTAATCAACTAAAAACTACTACTGTCTCTGGGACAGGACTGATGCATGTGCCGGAGGAACTAAATTGGCAGAAAATAGGCCTTGGAGTGACAGAGCAGATCTCTGTGTTGAGTAATGGAATGCATGCAAGCTGTTGGAGGCCACTAGAGACAACTAGATGCATGAGAAGATCTTTTCTTGAGGAAGAGGGAGTCTATTGAAGTGTTCTGGAACCAATCTTTGTCGACCTGTGACTGAGACTTAACTCTATGTATGTGTTTGAGCTTTCGGAAGCTAAGTGCACTCTGTCTCGACTGTAAATGAACCTTCTCCTCGCTTTCACTATGATGAACTGGTTGTGAACATGAATACGTGGAGGTGGGCGTCCAATAGGAAGACAAGACGTGTGAAGGTGGACGACATGGATGTCGATGAAGTGGAGGGGAGTGAAGGTGACGTGGTGACATGGAGATGGCGCAGTATCATATAAGCACGTGATTGCAAAAGTTGTTGAGGGTGGTTTGGGTCCACACCACTCCAGCCCCCGCAATCCACCAGAATATTCCACGTACCCTTACAAGAATACCATGGTTCCAATTGCAGGACCGCTTTGGAAAATTAACGTTCGAGCAGTTTACGTCCCCGCTATGAAGTGTGGTCGTTGATCTGATTTCAATATGTGATCTGGGTGATATGGTGGCCTGACATGAATGCTTTGGAAACGAACTCCGACTGCCCATCTGGAGGGACACACGGTAGAGATCTGTGCACTTCAGGAGAAAGTACTCCAGAGGAAATCGAGAGTGGAGAAGATGAAACTCCCAAAGACAAAAGTCCCGAAGTAAATGATGGTCATCCGATCTGGAGGGACATGCGGCAGAGATCTGGGCACTCTAGAGGAAATCGAGAGTAAAGAAGTTGAAACTCTCGAAGACGAAATTCCTGAAGTCTCGAAGTAAATGGTGGTCATCCGATCTGGAGGGACACACGACAGAGATCCGCACACTCCGGCAGAAAGTACTCTAGAGGAAATCGAGAGTAAAGAAGTTGAAACTCCCAAAGATGAAAGTCCCGAAGTCATGAAGTAAATGATGGTCGTCCAATTTGGAGGGACTCGTGACACTTGATCTACAACTCCGGGCCTTCCATCTGGTTGTTAAACCTCACACAACTTTGGCATTCTGAATGCACGAGAACCGTTGATCTGAACTGCTCCTAGGATTTCCGCCGTTGAAAAAATCGAACCCGATTGTTTGCTTGTATTCCAAGCCCGAAATGGACTTCAATAATGCTGTGTTTTTCTTCATGGTTGTTCCCTAGGTTACAACATACTTGATCGACCTGTTGTAATCTCAATTAAAGGAAAAAAAATATGACAAGTACTTCGAACCAAATCACGACATGTATTTTATCCTTCCAGAAAAATGAAAACAAAAATGCGCAAAGACTCAAATGAATAAGAACCAAGTCACTCAGTAATGGGAAATTGACTTAACCAACTAGAAGAGGAAAAATTGATGAAGGCATAGGGAACAGAGAGAGGAGAAGCAAGGGTGCAAACCTAGGTTACAACATGCCCTCTCCTCACTGTACTCTCCTATGCATATTGAAGCTCCAACCCCTCTATCAATGTCACTAGCAGGCACCTCCTTCCGAGATAGTGAAACAAAGCTAATTTGTTGCACTAGGATACGAGTTAATGATGAAATGTATAGTTTTACTTGTTGCAATCTCTCGGCAACAAAAAGATGTTGGGTAGGGGGTTCGGGCCTTTTCCTTGGGGGATGAGGACCTAACACAGGGTCGTTCCTGGCATGCTCTTGGTCCTATGCATACCCTCGACCCACCCCCTGGAAGTAACCAATGTCAAAGTAGTTGACATGCTTACCCAAAATAAACTCAACCCATAATTTTCTCATAAAATATAAGCGAATCTCTATGTTATTGCAGGGAAGTTTATCAAAAACCATATACCACCTATCCATCCAGTTTTGACTAATCCGGGGATGGATGCACCAGTCAATGGAGATGCGTTTCTTGGTCAATGGTAGTTCTTGTCCATTTCTAGGATCCCTAAAAATAGACGATATTTGTTGTTTTGAAATGCCCAGTTCTTTGACTCGGTTTCTGTCTAAACTGGTGCTATATTAATCATACATTCTTTCCCTATAATTAGAAATAGAGGTCAATTTCCCTTGGGCACTCGCAATGGAATTCACAATGATTTCCAAAGAAGTGGCCAATGAGACTCTGCGAGGCTCTCTAGTGTCCCTTAATTGTTCCTCAAGGGTTCTTAATATAACCAACCCCTCATCAATTTGAGTGTTTACAATGGGTGGTTGTGGTGGGTTGGGGTTTTTATCTTCTTAGTTTTCTTTTGTGTGGTTTACATTGTCTCGGTGTTCCATTTTATTATATATGTTGAAATTTCAAATCCATGTCATGTAAATTAGGTTGGTTTTTTAATTAAAAGACAAAATTACATTTTTTTTTTAATTTAGATTCTTGGGAGAAAAAGAATAAATTGGAAATGATCAAATTGGGTTAAAAATAACATAAATCAAACATACCAGGACATGGTGGAAAGATCCTCGCTTTGTTTCTCCTCTCTAGCTCCTCTCTATTCACTCAATGAGAGTCAAAACATGAACACGATTTGTGCACAATGATCACAAATCGCGCTCACAGTCCTTTAAAAATGTTTAATAGTAGAAGCATGCGTGTGTTCTTAGGAACATGCACACATTTTTTCGACTAAACCAAGCCTTGTGGAGGTTCAACCACTTCCAAAACTATAGGTTTAGGAACGCGTGCATGTTCTTACGCATTCCTGTGAGTGCGTGTTCTTTTTGACCTAATTGCCACTTTTTCTACCACAAACTTTGTGCACTCACCCATTAATTTTATTGGACAACTAAAAGACCCTTCAATCTAAGCATTGTTTCCCCATAGGTTGGTATTTTATATAAGATACCGATGGCCCATGGGTGTGGGCGTGTAGCATGAGTCTCAACCTTTATCCTTCAAGATTCAACATGCACAATATCGGATTGCAATTTGCATGATGTGGCTCTCAACCTTCAGGCTTCAACATGCACATTGTGGGGTTGTG
>SNQJ01S0160615.1:10030-21547 GCA_010110895.2 Picea sitchensis
AAGTTTTGCAGGTTTAGCTTCAAGGGTTTTATTGGGAATGTCTCAAGCAAGAAGTCTCCCTTGAAACACATATAAACTCCATATTTCTCAACCTTTACTCTTCTACTTATTGTTGTTCACATTCACACATATTTTAGCTAGTTTAACTTAGTAAGATTGGTCATTTAAATCAAATTTTCTTGCGAAAAAATTTTGCCCTAAAAAGGCAAAAGTTTTTCTTCACTTTGCTTGTTGTGTGTAGCATTTCCAACAAGGATACCTTGCTGATTTTTGCAGGTTCAGATCTGGTTGAGAGGGGTTTGGCTACCCAAAGACATCCACACAACACTCCAAGACCCTCCTACATGATCGGTAGCTATTTTTCAACCTCCTTTTTCACTTCTAGGTTTTCTTGTGCATAAATCTAAGTGCTTTCTTGCTGATTTAGTGGCTCATAGTTGTGGGAGGAGTGGTACGGCCTCCTCCCACGTGTGAGCCTTGGGGTAGTTTGAGTTTAGTGTAGATCTTACTTTTTCTTGAATTTTTAGGGCATTTTTGAGCTAAGACGTGGAGTTTAGTAGATGAAGGGCATCTTCTTAACCTAGGACGTGGGGATTAGGGTTTTGCTTGTTGGTTTGCTTGTTTCTTTCATTAGCCTATCTCTCTTTCTTGCTTGCCTCTCTCTTTCTCTCAAGTTTTCTTTCTAAGATTAAACAAGTCTAATAATTGCCTACCTATTGGGAGAGGAATACCCCAAGTGGTAAGGCTAGGTTTTCAAGATGTGTTATTGATCTCTAAAGTGCTTGATGTTTTAAAATACTCTAGGTCTAGATCTTACACACATTAATCCCTAGTTTAAGCCTATTGGGCATAATCAACTTAGCTAGATTTACTTGCATGCTTAAGCTTCTTAAAGGTTGATCTTTCTTTACATGCTTAAACCTAACACTTTTAATGTTTAATGCTTCATAGTTAAGTGAATGGTTTTCTCTTTCAAGCTATAATCTTTTAAGGCCATTTGCCAGCACACTTGAAGTAATTCTTTTGGTTAAGTTGATACTGTAGGCAAACACTTAAATCTTCTTTCTCACACTTAATACTTGGATCTTAATGCTTTAAATCAACATAAGATAAGTCTGTTCATCTTTCATTTCTTGTTGGCAAGTTGTTCTTGCCCTTGCAATTTGCTTTCTTTGCATGGTAAGCTATATGTTAATGATCTAGTGAATGTGATAACTAAATCTTGTTTCAGCAATCATCTTTATTTTCTTTACATGTGTTCATGCTCTTAATTTCATAAAATCAAGCAACACACATTTAAGTTGAAGTGAGTTTCAGCCATAGCATTAAATCACACTTTAAAGGCATCATAAAATCACTAAAACACTCTAAAACACACATAAAAGTCTACCTAATTGATATATTAACTTAATAGGGTACCTTAGACCACCATCTTCACCATCTAAAACGGGTATTGAGGAGGGGCAACGGAAGGTGATAGGCCGAGGACGGTCTCACGGCACGAAGGAGTGTCATTTCTGTAAAAACTCAATGCTTTGGGCTGACTGTGACAGCTAGGGTTGGCCTCGTTGCCATACTATCTTGAGCATCCAGTAGCCATTTGGCAATAGAAAGAGGAGGCTTTAGTGAAACACTAAATAAAGGTAACTAAAACTTTGTAATCCTAAGAAACCTTTAATTTATTAAGTAATCCAACCTTGGGCTTAATCTAATAAATAATTTGTGGGTTGAATAACTAAGAGTGTGGATAATCTTCATCTTCTTCAAATATTTGTACTTGAAATCTCTAAATCTTCTTGATAGTTGTGTTGATGATGATCTTTTGTTGATGATGATTTCATAAATGTGATGGTAATGCTTTGATCTCCTTGTATCCTGCACATATACTTAAAGGTGGTTAGCTTGCTTATTGTTTCCTAGCATTCTTTATTTGTAAATCTTGTATCTAATATTCATTGGATTTAATTGTAAGTATCTTGTAATCATATTTGTAACAAAACACCCTAACATCTAGCTGACCCCTTGCCCAACCTAAGGCACTAGTCTTAATTGACTTAGGGAAAGGCTTGCTTCACATGCTAACCCTTGCATCTTGCATTGTTGCCTTAGCATCATAGGATAGACCCCCTCTAACCTTAAGAAATTAAAATTAACTCCTAGAACCTAACCTTAAAACTTATCTAGAAACTAGGAACTACCCCCCTTGGCTTCCCTAGGAGTGAGCCTAGACGGAAGAGGTTCAAGTCAAAGTGACAGCGTGGGCTTTGAACCTAGGCATTGTGCCTCCAAGGACACACTAAGTGAGCAGGACATAGCTCACGTTTGCAAGTGTGTATAAGGACGACAACAGGTCTCAAAAAGATACTCATTGTTACGTTAGAAGTATTAGGGGGGTTATTAACAGTTTGTTGATTATTAGTTTGGAACAAGTATTGGATATCAGTGAGTGCTTCTTCCCCAAGAATTTCAAGTAGCCTTCTAGGAGCAAGGCGATTTAGTCTCCTCCTATAAACCTTTTCAGGTTCAGAAAAAGAATAAATCACTCCTTGTGAAGTGCTCCTAGTAGTATACTTGACAGATTTTTTCAATGGATTTGCCACTTGGAAAGGAACCACATAAAATCAACCAATACAATTTCAATGAATTTTAGGGACTAAAGTTTTTATTGTTTAGTTCTTAAAAAATTAAGTTAAGTCGTTTTGACCAAGGATAAATGACTTATCCCTGGAAACGGCGCCAAAGATGTTGCCATCCTAATACACACTTGCAAACGTGAGCAAAGTCCAGCTCACTTAGTGTGTCCTTGGAGGCACAATGCCTAGGTTCCAATCCCACGTTGTCACTTTGGCTTGAACCTCTTCCGTCTAGGCTTACTCCTAGGGAAGCCAAGGGGGGTAGACCCTAGTTACTAGATATGATTAACGATATCTTCTAGGAGTTGGTTTTAATTAATTACAAAGTTTGGGGGAAAGACTAACCTATGATGCAAAGGCAACAATGCAAGATGCAAGATTTACTTATGTCAAGCAAGCCCTTCCCTATGTCAACAAAGACTAGTGCCTAAGGTTGGGCAATGGGGTCAACTAATGCTTGAGGGGAGTTGATTACAAAGTGATTACAAAGATTACAAAAGTACAACTATCCCACAACAAAATTAGATACAAGTACTTACAGAAATGAATGAAAGATGTTACAACAATTATGAACAAGAGATGTAAAATACACAAGATACAAAGGAAACAAATTAACCAAGTTCTTTAATGTGAGGAATTTAAAGAGATTCAAAACATAAAAATCCACATCAAGCCAAGCATGCCCCAATAGAACTTACTCTATTGGACTGCTTATCATTGGCAACCACAACACTCAAGATCCAACAAGATGATGCCTCCAAATGGGATGTGCTATCTCTTGAGGGATCACACCATTAAGAACACTCAACAAATAAAATTAAAGGCTTGAAAGAACAAGTGCTCCACTATACTTAAAAGATTGACACTTAGATAACTAATCCACAAAGAAATAAAGGAATGTACTTGCAAATGTGAAATTAAAAGAGATGTGTGTTTGCAAGTAATGTTTTAGACAACCATAAGATGTACCCAAGAAAGTGATGCCTAAAACACTAAGTGGATTAAAAGTTTCTTAAAGATTATTAAAGATTTAATTACCCCCTAGCTAAGTGTCAAACCAAAATCCTCCTCCCCCAATTACCAAATGGTTGATGGATGCTCAAGAAGTGAGGCAATGAGGCCTACCCTAACTTCACAGGTCAACCCTAAAGATCTGAGTACTCCCGGAAAGGACACCGCGCACCGTGAGACCGTCCCAGGCCTAGCACCTTTCGTTGATTTCCTCAAACCCCGTTTTAGATGGCGAAGATGGAGAATTTAGATGTCCTATTAAGTCTAATATGTTATTACCCCTATGGACTAAGTATTTTGATGTGTTTATGAATGTTTAAGTGACTTTTACTTGTCCAAAATTAGTGAAATATGCCCAAAACCGAAACTTAAATCAGCTATGAAAGTGTTCTTAAACCATGTGATTATAGCATTGAAACATGTAAGAAACTTGAAAGGAAAAGCTGAATTGAAATGTTATCCTTACACCATGTGATTATAGCATTTAAACATGTAAGAAACTTGAAGGAAATGAATGCTATGAAAGGACAAGAACAACTTGTCAAATAAAGAGAAGATTACTTTAACCCATCATCACTTAACCATGTGTGTTATTGCATTAGGAAAATGTGCTAAGAAATGAAAGGTACTTGCTGAAAAGAGATTGCTCCTACACCACATACATTTCCCAAAATACTTGCAACTTAAAATGAAAGTAAAAACTTTAAAAGACAAGATGTTGCAAATTAAAGAGATTACTTCCAAATCATCACCATTCAGCCATATATGTATGTTGCATTAAAGAGATGTGCTATGAAATAAAACTTAAAGAAACTTAAAGCATGCACATAAATTATGCCTCAAGGGATTAAGCTAAGATTTAGTATGTGGATGTGAGTCAAAATTTTAACCATATGAGCATAAGCAAATCATCAACACATAACTAATCTAACCATACTATATTGGGGGTTGGCTTAGCCAACTACTCATCCAAGGTGTAGGCAACCAAGAGATATAACTTGAAAAAGAAAAGCAAAACACAAACTATTACTAACACAAGACTAGCCACACAACCTTGCCCTAGTGACAAGTGGGGCAAAAGAATAACAAATTGTTCAAAATAAAACTATGCCCTAGCCTCTCGATTTTGGGGGGCTGACCTAGCCAACTTCTCACCCAAGGTGTAGACAAAATAACTTACAACAAAAGGAACTAGATACAAGAGAATACAAGCCTCAAGGAAACTTCACGAGGGCTTGCTACAATGCTAGAAAGATGTAGGAGAAAGGTGATATTCGTTATCTACTCAAAGGAGAGACTTTTGGAGTGTTGTGTGATGAAAATTGAGCAGCATAACCCCTTGTACCTGGTAAGAACCTGTAAAAACCATCAAGCTATTGCTTGCTGGAAACGCTGCACAACACAAGAATAGTTAAAAAAAAAATCTGTTTTTAGGCAGAAATTTTTCACATAAAATATTCAAGTGAAAATTGATTTTTATTGACCTATCTATGATGTTTAGCAAACTGAAATAATGGAATGATATGAACAAAAAATCAAATTAGCAAAGAGATGGAGTTTACGTAGGCCTTGAGGGTAGACTCCTCCTTGAGGCTATCCCAACAACACCCTAGAGGTAAACCTGCAAAACTTGAATCAAAACGTGAGGTACAAGAGTAGATAATATGATTGAATGAGCCAACAAGGTAAACTACTTTACATCACTAGCCACCCAACATATTTAGATCAACAATAATACTATTTGCTTAACCTACCCAAGTAAAATACTTTACTCAAGAAATCTACTCAATACAACACAAGATACCAAAGCCACAACATCACCTCATGTGCAAGAAGAAACAAGACTACTCTTTGTTGCTTCAAATCCTCCAAAGTTTCTTTATTAATCCAAAAGGAGAGTCTTGCAGCAACAAGTTGCTCCAACACTCTCAAGAGCAATGTGGGTGGATGCAAGATGAACAAGAGAGAGAAAAATGAGATGAAAATCCAGTAGCATAACACTAGCTCAAGATATGGTGAAGAAATGAGTGAGGGAGAGGCTTTATTTATACCCAAAGAGGCAAAACAACCCCTCCTAGATCCATGCCAAGTGTTACATCCAAGCCACAAGAGGGAATCCCAAGGAGAGGGGCGCACCATCTAGGGTTTTGGCAAGGATAGGTGAGGTGGATGGTGAGTTGGAGTGTGGGACCAAGCATATGAGTGAGGTGGTAGGCTAGGAAGGGTGCACCACTAATGGGAGGGGCCCACAACTCAATCAAATGATAAATCAAAGGTTTCCACATGAGGGGGGGTGTGAGGGTATGAGTGGGTGAGTGGGTAAGGGGGTGTGAAAAGGTTAGGAGTTGGGTTGGGTAGGTTAGGAATCATCTTTCTTGCCTTTATCCATCTTAACATCACCCCATTAGCTCAAAATTACAAAAATGACAATTTAACTATGTCATGACTTAGCAATTAAAATTGTTGTTTTGACTGACTGAGACTCCCTGTGGACAAACACCTAGCAAAAGTTGTCCGACTGAGATGAAACTTGGTCCAAGGGTGTAGGGGGTGTCTTTCCATTTCTTTTGAGCACAAATACCCCTAGCAAAATCCCAAGGACCTAGTTTTTACAATATTTGCTCAAAAACAATTAATTAATTAAATAATTAAACTTCCAACCTTAGGAAAATTTAATTAATTAAAAAAAAACTATCTAGACTCGACGGAATTCCGCGAAACTTTCTAAGATGTCATACATGGTCATTTACTTCATTCCTAAACAATAGCTATCAAAGGATAACCCCATTAGAACGCCTTTCACCACTTTGGAGGAATTATTGCTGGTGGGAGGGAAAAACTCAAGGGAAATTAATAAGGTTGAAAAGCCCAATTAATAACCTGAGGATAAAAACCCCTCGATGAAAGGAACTCTCCTAATGAAGAAATCCCAAGGTAACTAACCCAACTATGACCCATGCAAACCTATTACATTATTAACTCATGCAGGAGTGCGGAAATTCCGTTTACAAAAATATGTGTTGAAGCCATAAATTGCCCAGTAGAACCAAACTGTCTTCGACAAATTAGTATCTGATGATGCATCTCTTTATGGCACATGGAGTTGACCCCTTAGTTGAATAGGCGGTCAATGGGTGTTAAATGATTGCATCTTGTTATTTGTTATGATATATGTTCAAATCTACATCACCATGTTATAATATCCTATGAATGAACCCTTAATGCGCAAGTCTCTGAAGTACACCTGCAAACACAGTAAAACAAGCCATAAACAGTTGATCAGTTAGTGGTCCAAGCAAAAAAATTGGCTTGGGAACTTTACAGGTAACTAAGGAGATTATGTCTCGAGACCCACAAGTAGCAGACACAGAGCGATGAGAGTCCAATGCCTAGCACATCCCGCAGAGCCCCTCTAGTTTATCACAGAGCAACATCCACTACACCGGCTTGGCTCCGAGAAGACAGCAGGTCTTGCTTCATGAGGTAACAAGTCCAGTCTCGTGGTAAGTGTCACTTTAATATTTGAAACATTTGACCATGTTGCAAAGAATCCTTTCTTCATTATGGAACGTTTGCTTGGAAATTATACCTTTTTCCTAGTTCCACTTTGGTGGGTGTGTAATGTCCCTACTAAAAATTCTTGATTTTTTTCTTAGTTTGTTGTGTAGTCAATGAGTCAAACAGTGGCTGTTGTAGGAAGTTATATGTGTTGCTGATATATTGAATTTCATAAACAGTTTGGGTCTCTTATGAAGAGTAATTGGCACATAAAATCGACAGCAATAACCAAGACAATAAGGGTGCAATCAGACAGCAAATGTAGGATAAATCTGACTTCTCTATTTATTTGATTCATGACTGGTATATCAGTGAAACAACTCAGAATCTTACCCTCAAATTTACAACAGCAAATAAAGTAATACTTTCTGACCTGTTTAGTAAATAGATGCTGCTTGTAGATGGGTAAATATACAGCAATAATGCAAAGATGGACAGGTCTGAAGATGTAGTCTGCTGCAGCAATAAAAGGAGTGGAAGAACAACAGTCTCGGAGTATTATACTCGGCCCAAACTGATAACAAGTCCTTAGTCAACCCACGGAGATAACTTGGTATCCAGCAGCCAATTCTGCCTCAACAGAGAAGAACAGTGGCTGCTGTAGGAAGTTATATGTGTTGATATATTGAATTTCATAAACAGTTTGGTTCTTATGAAGAGTATTTGGCACATAAAATCGACAACAATAACTAAGACAATAAGGGTGCAATCACACAGCAAATGTAGGATAAATCTAACTGCTCTATTTATTTGATACGTGACTCGTATATTAGTGAAACAACTCAGAATCTTACCCTCAAATTTACAACAGAAAATAAAGAAATACTTTCTGACCTGTTTAGTAAATAGATGTTGCCTGTAGATGGGTAAATATACAGCAATAATGCAAAGATGGTCAGATCTGAAGATGTAGTCTCCTGCAGCAATAAAAGGAGTGGAAGAACAGCAATCTCGAAGTATTATACTCGGCCCAAACTAATAACAGGTCAACCCACAGAGATAACTTGGTATCCGACAACCAACTCTGCCTCCACAGAGAAGAATATGGCCCAGAAAAGATGAACAACCCTTCCAGGATTCAGTTCCTTGAAGAAAGGCGCCTCCACACACATACAAATCACCCATCCAAGAGATAAACCAAGCCCAGATGTACAAGTTCGATCCCCAAGGCTAGTAGTGTGCCCAGCAAACTGTATTTTGGTCTCTAGATGATCAACTCGGCCTCTCCACCAGATAAATGCGCCCAGCACACACACAATTCATCCCCACTACAGAAAATCGGCCCTCAATGAGATGATGTTGCCTAGCACTAAAAGATTCAGCCCTTTCAAGTCAAAACTCAGCCACAAACTATGAAACTCTGCCACCACAAAGAAAACTCAGCCATAATAGAAAAACTTCGCTGCCAAAGAAGAAGTAATCAACCTCACTGAAGCACAATGAAGAAATCTTTATGATCTTCTCCCTTCGACCAGCTAGGGTGGATAGTTTCACCACCGAAACCAATCTCCAAACTCTCTAGGGTTTTCGTCCCAAAAGACAAAGCCACAAGAGCTCTCTCAATTCGTTTTTAGAAAATATCATATGCATAATGAGAGAGGGCGTCCCTCATTTTCCTTGTATCTCTTCGTTGACCCTTTTTGGACCTTTTTTACCCTTTTAATAAGTTAAAGTGACTTTATAAACTTCAAGTCACTTAAAATCCCCCTTTTTATTAATTACTCAATGTCACTTTTTCGCCCCTATGACATTAAATAATTAATTAATCCCCATTTTAACTCCGGAAAGTGATTAATTTTCTTTTAAGACATTTCCTGCCACTGGAAGTCCCTTTCACATCATCCCAGCCTTTAAATCTTTTTTTCCCAACTCCAACGAGCTATTACACGAAGGTATCCCTTCAGAGCATATGATCCAAATAGTACCTCTAGTGTAATTAATTAAAGTATGCTCAATAATAACCCAAAATTACGGAAATCGTCGGAACGCCACGAGACCAAGAGCGGACTGTGCAGAAATGATCCTGATGGCAAATGGACTAGCCTAGGCCCCATATAACTCCTCCAAATTGCCCAAGCTCATTGTTAACCTCATTTACCCCTCTAGCTAGGCAAACATAAACTCACAAGGTCGCCTTTGACTGTGGAGTAGGGGAATCAAAAAATGGGGATATTATAGGGTGGCATGGTTTCTTAGTAAGTAGGTCACCCTCAAGAAAAGGGTTGCTACTGGGTGGTTCCTTGAAAGATCATCGTGTCATCCCCGCTCATACTTACCACTTTCCACACTTCTTCCCCTTATGTTTCCTCATCTTTTGGGATTTTGGGCCCATTGACCCCAAGAAGGGCTTGTACCTCATTTCATGGGAAGAAGGGGCTAAAGTCTCAGAGGTGTTGTAGCTGGAAAAATTTAAAATCCAATCATTATCCTTCTAGATGCTCGCCCTAAGGTCCTGAGAGCGATGAAATGCTTCTCCATAAAAATCAAGGACCTTCTAAAACATATAATTAATAAATGTCTCGCTTGTTGGGGGAATGCATTTTCGATGTCCTTTACTTTCCATTGCATATGGAACTCAATGTGTTCCTAAATCCGAGTGGCATTGCGGTGCTCTTTACTTTCCATTGCACATAGCACTCAATGTTTGGAACATAATAACTTAAAGGCGAGGGATTGAAAAAATGTTGCATTGCAAACGAAGGACGCAGCACACCCTCCACAAAGGCACCCATAAATGAGACAATACAAACCCTTGATACGTCAAGGACCCCATGCCCAAAGGTCTTGCCCCGATCCACCTCATACTCATCACATGATCTAGATAAGATCTACTTGGGAAACATTCCTTGACTTGGGATTGGCTTACCCAATAGGGCACCATGACACCCTCCCATACCTAAATTAGGCAAAACTTATAAGGTCTTTGAGCATTTGTTTAGTTTGAAAAGGGGGCTTTGATGCACATGTTTGGGTGGTTCTTGTATTAAATGTGGCTTATTTGGCATGATATCTGTGACTTGTGGATCCTTGGAGGGCATACTTGTTTGTCTTTGTAGGACCTTGCCCACAGGATGGATGTTGGATCCCGCACGAAGAAAACCATGGATGATGAATGTTGCACCTAGAGGATGGAGGAGTTTTCCTTTAGAGGCACCTAGGCATCACTAGAGGGAGAGGCTACACCCTTCTCCACTTGGACGTTGGCCTTTGGAGGCCTAGGTCGTCACCTCCTATCCCTTGACGTCACCTTGGAGGGTTGGAGTTTGATGCATGAGATGGTTCTATAGGTGGCTTGATAGGAGGAGACCATGGCAGCCTAGAAGGGCACTTCGACATGACACGTGGCCTTTGGAGGCCCAACATCTCCCTTACCATGCTTGACGTTGCACTCGGAGACTCTATGTCACCCTCTTAGGGAATGACTTTGTGATGTCTCGTTCCCAAGAGTAGGCCAGCAGGGAGTGACTTAGTAGTCTATGTGTTCCCATAGACTGTAGTCAGGCACAAATAGGGAATAAGAGGAGAAATAAGGGTGATTTGGTGGCTAAACGATGAATTAAGCCAAAAAGCATAGGAAAAGTCACTTGAGCCTAAGTCAATGAAGAATTAGAACGAAAAGGTGCTAAAGGGGGACTTAATTAATTAATTACTCACCTTAGGAGGAAAAGCGCCTAGCTTAAGTGATTTCAACGGTGAATTAGATCGAGAAGAGTATAAAGGGAGGAATTCGGCCTAATTCCTCATTATGTTATGATTTGATGTTGAGATACTTGCAGAGGAGGAAATCGAATGTTGATGATTGCAGCTATGTGAGACATTCTCCAGCTTACAAACCTGAGAGATGTTGATGATTGCAACTATGTGAGACATTCTCCAGCTTACAAACCTGAGAGAAAGCCCCTGAGAGGGGTGCATGGTTCCTATCTGAGACAGAGCTGGAATGTAGAGATGGCCTCCTCCTTACAGAGAGTTGAGAAGAACTCCAGATGATTCTCCTGTGTAACGAAGTGAGAAAGGAGATCTGTTGAGTTGGACGTGCATGTGGCTAAGCACAAGGTGAACGTGTGAAATCCCAAAGTGTTGGGTGCATCGTCATGAGAACAGAATTGAAGATGATGTATTAGCCTCCTCTGAGCAGAAGAGTTGATGAGAAACTCCAAATGACTCTCCTATGTAATGTAATGGGAAAGAAGATCTGTTGAGTGGACGTGTCTGTGGACGAGCACAGGTGAACGTGATCCTAGTGGCTAAGCACTAGTGAAGAAGTGGTTCTTCTATGTAATGCAGTGAGCTATAGATATGGACATCCCTATGG